>JAEAOA010001701.1:0-60000 GCA_016746295.1 Potamilus streckersoni
TGATGAGGTGGTGGCGTAAATTTTCACACTCACACAAAAAAAAGAAAAAGACTGTAAACAACTTTATATAATGGTAAATTTCCCTTTTTCAAATGATACATTTGCGTCTTTTTCAAAAGTTACATTTGTATTTTCTGTGCACGTCAGTTCGTCATGAAGATGCAGGATGGACAACAGTGTAAACAAAATTTTTAAGTCAATGAATAATATATTTAGAATCTTGTTAAACTGTATTGATTTCCTTTCTCTTATCGTATGTGTTATATAACATTATATTCACTGAAGAAAACGTGTAACTAGTGTTACTGGGGGCGGGGTGTGTAGCCTTGAGTGTCACTTGGGGCGGATAGGGGGTGCGGACCGGTAGCAGGAGACATTATCAGAATGGTTGACACCAAAAAAACTGTCTATAAATTATTGTGCAGGATTACGTTCATTGGGGTGACACCATGAGTTTCCGCACGTGACTATCTATAAAAATGTTTTAGTTTTTGTGCAAGAGGAGGGTCCGTAGGGGTGAGATCATGAATTACTATTCTGGGTGACACCAACCCTAGTGACGTCACTGCTGTAGTCGCCATGATGTGGCATATTTTTGACTTTATTGTTCTATTCCGTTCTTTGCAATATCACATGATAAACTGAATGATCTAGAAGAAATTTGCATAGGCTTACGTTGGTGCATTCAATATTAACAAGCGATACTAAAATCTGATTTATATCTCACATCGTGAAAGGAGCGACTGCTTTAAAATAGTAAGTTTTGTTTGATACTTGTAAGAAATTATGATTGTGTATTGTTAGTTTTTTTATAGCTAACTGTGAAAATATTTTGATGGTTAAAAATTATGAACATTCTGCTACAGTTTTTATTAGTACCAGGTACATTGCAAAATATAATTTATCAAATTAGTGCATCGATTTTTCGGCTTTGAACTATAATATTATATTATTTAGTTATTCTTTCGGATTCTGTCTTGGTAAATTGAACCACTTAAGAAAAGGCAATTGGAAAAGCCTCTTTTGAAAAAGTTCTTATAAAAACACCAGAATATTTACCAGATCAATTTTTGTTGACTATCATATGATGTCGAGATCAAAGGTAATGAAAGCAGATCACATTTCACAATTGTCCTTATCTGTCCAACCTTCTGATTTTTAATTACCTATTGCTAACTTCAAACATTTTATCCAATAAGTAGCGGGCATCGTGGAGTTATGCTGCCCATGACAGCATAGAGAAAACTGTATGATGAAGTAACCACTGCATGATGAAGATAATAAAATATTGGACCCTATGAGAGCATGCGATTTTACATGTGTAGCTATTGCCTTTTATTTATTATACATTTTAAAGAATTTTAACATCTTTAGGTATATATTGTGTCTTGTTTTCATCGCTTGCTTCATGCGAATGATTTATTTTCCTGATTTGTTTGCAATATCATTTAATTTATTTATAACATTAAATTTAGCTGGCAACATAAAAACACTATTTGAGATTGGGTGCCATAAATTTTTATTACACATATATTATTCCTTTATCAGAGATTGATTTAATGGGTTATTGTTGTCGTTGTTATTGTCGTTGTTATTGTCGTTGTTGTGATGGTATCATTATCAAAACATTTCGTCTCCAAGCTGCAAGTCTACAACGTTTCCAGTGGTCTTCACCAATAGATGGTAAGTGGAAGGATCTAAGTGACGATTTCAGTGTAAATTTGTTTGGTCAAGATCAAAAGTGTGTATTCTGTTGACAAGGTGCAACGAATTGCTCCTTACAGACTGTGGCGTAGCTAGGTGGGTGCGGGGGGGGGTGCAGAGCGCACCGGGTGACACCATCTCAGAGGGGTGACACCAAATGAAAAATTGCAAATTTTACAGAGCAGACGTTGCTCAGTCCAGTCGTATTTCATAAACGGATAACCGATCATATTAAATAAATACATGACTTAAAGGCAGAACAGGGTCCGGGTGCCGCCATGCAGTCTGCAGAGCATCTGGGGCTCATTTTAATGATATTCAGAGCTGGTCGAATAAAAATTTTGAGTTATTTGCTGAATAAATAAGAATAAATCTGTGGTCGAAATCTGGAGGGGTGACACAGTGAGTTTACCGCACTGGGTGACACCAACCCTAGCGACGCCGACTGCTTATCTAGAAGAAAAATTATGAACCAATCGCAACACTTTTGGAAAAGAACCACTTTTTCGTGAACGACGTGTTCGTTTTGGTGGCTGTAGTTATGGCTGTTAAATCCTTTCATGCAGTGACAATACTGTTGGTAAGCTAGGTCCACGACATACAGACACTAAAATACACAAGAGCTTTATAACGTGTTCTTAGTTTTGAAATGTCAGACATTTCAACGCAATCGACCTTCTTATAATATGCAGCTACCAATGAAAAAGGTCTATGTCGTTTATATTGTATTTGTTCTTTGCAATTCATTTGAATACATGCAAAATAGTGGTGAATGTTTCCATAGCAGTTTCCAAAGATCTAAATTTGCACTTGTCCACGGAAAGATATGTAAAATCACAAGACTACAGTTTACTTCACCGGTATTTTATAGTATTAAAATACAAACTATTGTCCATGCTAATGATGTTGGTATCATGTTAAGAACAAGAGTAGCTAGACACTTTCTTGCCCGACCAAGTTACGGTAGGGATAGATTGGAGACCTTTGAGCATCGTCTTATTAGGCTGAGTCTACAAGATTCCATTTTAAGAAGTGTTATCCGCAACTGTAACACAGAACTTAATCTTATTTTCCCATGGAAATAAAACCACACTTCATCTAAAGCTGTGGGAGTGGGTAATTCCAGATACCTTTGTCATTTTGCATTTGAACACGTTCAGTCAGCTGTTACCACAAACTTGGTAGCCAGAATCAAGATTTGTTTTCCTTGAGATTCGCCTGCATCGTACAACAGTTGTGCAACATTGGTCGATCCTCCAAACAAACTGTCCAAGGGATCCATGTGTTGACGAATAGGACGTCGTTTCTGCCCTGGACAATTTCTTTTCTTGCATTGGTCCATATGAGGGACACTCTTTTATTATTCACAAGCACTTTCTTTCGTTAAAACCAGTTCATTTTATGTTAAATGTAAGAAGTTTGATTAACAAATTGTCTGAGAACTGAGAGAGTTATTGTCAGTGACATTAATTTTCAGTACGAATAAACCTGGCCTGAAATTGGTGTTCTCTCTAGGGCCGAACAGTAGGTACGGTTTGTAGATCTTTTACGGACCCTTTAACTATTTATTTTGTATGAGTTTCGTGTGCTGCAACAGATCTCGTGCACAGTCGACGGATTAATGGTTTTTGTAACGTAAAACAGTTTTTTGGATTTTGAAGACTGTATTATTATTTCAATCCCTGTTGCGGACATGAATCTCCTTTTCTGATTATAAAGATAGCCTAGAACGACTCCGCTGTCAGCAAAGAAGCAGACTGAGTTTACTTCCGGACGGAGTTGTTTTGACGACCATCTCATATATTTCATTGGATAACACTGCATATTTCGTAGCTTGATTTGCCGTTCCTAGAACACAACCATCCTGATGCTCATTTCCATTAGAATATACAACAAGGTATCATGCTGCTGCATTGGCCCCTTTACATTGGCCCTCTATGCACGCGAGCATCTGAACATCACTGGCTAACTCTGCTTTCTATTATGAATTTCTGCTTCTAGGGTAAGGTATTTTATTGTTACGACCCTGTAGTTAAATTACACGTGTGTTAAAATTGGACTTTTTAAAAAATCTTTCTATTTGATTTTTATTTAATTTTTATATTTTAAATGTAACTATAATTATGATGATGATTATGTTTGATGGGTTTGATATTTTTGTTAGAATCATGGCATCTATTTAGAATGTAAATGTAAGCACGATTTTTGTATGACTGTTTTGTCATATTAAGAAAACAGTCGGAAATAGATATGTAAATGATTGGTTGTGACCACTGTCATTACTAATAATACTTGTTCGCATTATATACTACGTTGGCGATATTTCAAACTCTCCATGATTTCTTCAAAAATGTACAAGAAATGACGTTATAGTTTGCTATAATGGTCATGTTACTTGCAAACCAGTCTAGAGTCATATTTTGCCTCGTAGAGAGTCACATCCTAACATCTTATAGAGTTTCTAATACCAAAAGAAGCAGGCATTCCTTTGTGAAGGAAAGAATGTCATTCGTACAATTGTAGAACAACGTGTTTTACGTGTTTTGTTATTGAAGATAGCTGTGATTAAACTGCATTTTAATGAATAATTATTTTGCCTGGAGAAATGCACAACTGACTTTGGGGTAAAAGGCATTAGCTGGAAAATATTTTTTAAAAATTTTAAAAAGAACCCAAATTAAAAAATTTTAATTACAGTGAAATTTTTGGATATTTGTGAAAATTTCGTTGGGTGTATCTTCCCCCTCTTGGCGGGATTGGGTATTTAGATAATTTAATTTTTTAGAATCTTTTTTCACAGGGGCTTATGTGTTTTCAGTTTTTTGGACACATGTTTTAAAATTCTTTATAAATGTTTAAATCTTGTTTCATTTTAGAACCTTTTTATTGTGTTTTCTAGGGATATTTGTTTAAAAAATTTTCCAAAACGTTTTGTCTTCACTCTGGTTTTTTATGGGTTTCTTTTTTTAAAAATCGTACGTAAACCCATGTTGACATTGGCCCTTCTAATTTAGCCCTCTTTTCTAATATAAGTGAAGTGCAGTAAGTGTGGACTTAATGGAGAACTTTCTGCCTTTGAATCGGAATCCAATATTTATTCACATTCTCTGTGCTACAACCTTTTTAGGCTTGAAATGTGTTTGTAATTAACAAATAGGCTGTATTGTCTGCTTAAATATCGATTGTTCTGAATCTAGGTTTATGTTTATCCTGAGAAAATTTTGATATAACTGCCCCTTCCTTGCGCAGTCATATCGTTAGTTAAATTTGCTGTCCCAACATTTGTCTAATTTGTCTCCGAATTCACATGGTTTGCTACAGTCGGATGCCTTTAAGTAAATTTAATATCAGGCGTTTCTGCAAGACTTCTAAAGTATCACTCTGCTTAGAAGACATTTTAAATGACCCTATTTTGGTTGTCGGGGTTTTTAAAAATGTTCTGTGTCGTGTGTAGTTGAGGAAAATGAAGCATAACTTCATGTCAGGCTAATAAAGCTATCGCTTCAGTATAATGCCAAACTATCTTCAAATCTATATAACACCGTTTATATGATATAGTCTTGAGGCTAAAACACCAAACCGGGTACACTCAAAAAATAAAAATTTTAATCCCACGTTTGGCAAAGTAAATACCCCTTTTCCCAAAAAAAGCAAGAAAAATATGTGTTGCAAATATTGAAAAATTTTTTCATCCCAAATTACTACTAAGGTTATCAAAAATTGCAAAATAATATTTGACCTTCACAAATTCAAAACGTCTTTAGCAGATCCTGTCTTTTTCAGAGTAACGGTAATGAAATCAGATTGAAATCCCGTTGTAGCCAGATGTCTATGTATAAAGACGGATCGAAAGGTAGACACAACTAAGATTGTTGTTTTAACAACCTATAGCACTCCTGCAATTGACATTATTTACTGCATAAATCCTCAATTGTCTGTCCAGGATTATAGACATGCTGAAAACTTTAAAAATACAATAAAATTCTATAAACCTCTAAATCATATTATTTCTTTACTAAAGGCTCTGAAAAATTTAATTTCCGACATTCCGATAATTGCTCAGATATTGTGGTAAAAGCATGTTAGGATACAGTCCTCGGGGGGAAAAAGTAGTTCTGTACTTTGGCTGCATATCACATTGGTACAAAGGGGAATGAAGCAGTCAAGCTTACATACAGTCACCTGTTTACCAATGGAGGATTCCATATAATATCTTCAAATAATTATTATGCATAAACATGTTTGTTATATTTAGCAAATTATGAGGAATGCGACAATCCATTAAGAAACTCAAATAAAACAGAAAATAGAACATTTCGTAGAGTTTAGATTGTAGTAAACGCCCTCTCGGAAAACACCCACATGACTCGTGCGGATTGAACCTCAACAGGAATGGATAGTTCAAGTGTCCCCTGACAGTAAAACCATTCGTGTGAGTATATTGACTTTCCCAAGTGTGACAAAAGTGGTTTGACGTGAACTGTTAAAGAAACTGTATTATAATATACCCACAAATGTTTTAAGGAAATACAGTTTATACAAAAATGTCATGATATTTAAGGATTTCTTGTGGGCCTCTGTCTGTTGTTTTAGACAATTTTTACAGAATTTTTATAGATAAACGTTTTATCTTTTTTGTTCCTTATACTTATAATTGTATTTATTTGGGACTGATTTATCTTCCAAAAATTCTGCACTTCAGTGAACATTTTTCGACCTTATCTTTAGTCGGAACCATATACTCATTTAATGCTGAGATTTTGTAAAACACTACTACATATAATTCATTTTCTTTGATACAATGGCGATTGTCTGCTTTAATAGATTTAGTCCACCATACTCATTGTCCCCAGAATATTATTAAATTCTTATTTATCCCAAAAATCAAACCTGTTTATTACTCAGCCCCCCTCCAATACCTCATTAGGAATGTCGATGTTAAATTCTCGTTACCCCATTTAAAAACAGTTCATGTTAAATTCTTTTGTTCTCTCGGTATGTCAACTAGGTTACATTCCTTCATCCCATCCCCCAAAGTGAATCCAACTCTAGCAAATTTAAAAGCAAAGTCCCCCATACCTACAGTAGTATAGGAAAATGAGGGTTTTGGCCCTCCCCCCTCCACCACCTCCTCCCCCCACCCCCGCCCCCAAACCCTCATTTCCTATACTCTACTAGTTAGACAGGTATCTTGTAACCAGACAAAACAACAGGTGTTGGAATGAGATAAGCTCTGTTAACTGAAGTGACGAATTTGTTAGAACAGCGTATGTGTGGAATATGATTATTCTAAGACGGCAAATTGGTTTACCACAAATTTTTTATCAGATAACAGGATGAATATTAAACTGTACATTAGAACGTTTCAGTTAACAAGGCGGAAATTAAACTAGATTAGAATGAAAATGATATTATTTAGTTATATTATATCTTAAGTTTAGATAAAATTATACGTTACTCGTAAATTTTTTTTGATAATTTTTTACTACTTGCTAACCTTCATTGGTAGAATATCTGTTAACATATTGTCAATAATACAAATTCACGTAATAAAACAACCATATTATATTTAATCCTCGTAGGTAAGACGGGGTCGGGTAAGTAGTTTCTTGTAAGTTTTTAAGATGTTAAACATCCGTGCTTTTTTATCAAAAGTCTTGGGTTTTACTTTTTTACACGCCGCAGTCAGTGAAACACCAATACCAGATATAAATTTAAAAAAATGGATTTTTTGATCCCACTTGAAATTATCCAGAAACGGTCTTAACAAGGGTATATTGTTTTACTCGAGGTTTGTTGTAGTATTTGTAACATTTTTAACCCCCAAAAGTTTTTTTTTTAATATTTTGTTTTGTATTAGTGCGTCCACATCCCCTTCGGAAATTTTTGAAATGGATTAAAAATAACTATATTTCTTTCTTATAAATAGGGTTTACATGTTTGAAAAATAAATACAATTCAAACCCCACGCTTAAGGCCCTTAAAAATTTTTATCTTGGTTAAGTGAAAATTTTCCTCGAATTTTTTTTTAAATATATATAATTTTCCAAATAAGTTTTTTTAAAAATAAGCCGGGAAAGGTGTGGTAAATATTTTTTTAAACTTTGCATTGCTAAACATGAAAATTAATTTTTCCAATTTTTCTGAGTTGTTTTTTAAAAAATCATTTCCCTTGCCAGGACCGCCCCCTTTGCCTTTAACATAATTTTTTTAATCGTTTGGGGCTTTTTAATCTTTCGTTTTTCCCAAACAATATTAGGAATTCCACTATAATATCTTTGAGTTTTGTGTTTTTTCATTGAGTTTTGTGTTAATTTTAGTGGTAATGTTAACTTTTGTTTTTTAAAAAAAAAAAAAAAAAAAATTCATCTCTTTTTTTTGTTTTGTTTCTGCGAAACTTAAAAATGTTTCACGTGCTGGTAAAATAGTTTTGAGCGCTGTGATTTCATTTTTTTTGAAGCGTCCAATTTTTTGCGTATTTTTTTGTGACGATCCCCTTTCCTCGTTGGGTTTCCAAAATCTGTAATTTGTTTTGTTTCATAAAATATTCCCACTTGGTTTGTACAAAACATCGGGCAGTTTTACATCACTCTTTTTTTAACCCCTTCTTTTCCCGGGAAAAATGACGACTTAAACGGATCACGCTGGTAAGTTTAGTAAATTTTGATTTCTTTTTGAGCTACAAGAGTTGCATTTTTGGATGTCCCCTTGGTAACCTATGTGGAAAATTGATGGGTTTTCCCAAATTTTTGTGTAGTAGCTCATTATTTACTGTCCTAGATAAAATTTATCAACTTTTATTTATACTAAATTTTGATACAGAGGACAGTGAAGCAAAAAATAACATGAATTTCCCTGATTGTTTTTTCTTATTGTTGGGCGAACTGGTGGGGGGGAAAAAAATTTTTGGCTTTGAATTTGCTTTTTGGTGATAATTTTAACTACGACAGATTTTTATATTTAAAAAAACATCCCAGCAAGATAAGTTTGAGTTTTTTAGGAAATTAATAAAAGCTTCGTGATGATTTTAAAAAGCTGGTAAGTTTTTTTTTTAATTAGGCACCAGAAAGTTTTTTTAGTTAAAAAAACCTTGTGCAGTGAACAAAGTGTATTTTTGACGATTTCCTCTAAAAAAATGGGATAATAAAAAAAGATCATATTTCTCCTGTCACGTAAAAAAAAGTGTAATTCTGTTTATCTCGCCAAGGTTTTATAATTTTGAAGTTTTTTTAGGCGAAATCGGGTTGTTTTATTTTTTCCCGGGGATGGAAATTTTTGACGTTAGAAAATTGCAAGCGAGCAATGCGGGGGGGTGACAAAAAGATAAGTTTATTGAATTTTCCCCGTAATGACAAAAAGATAAATTTATTTTGCTTGTTTGAAAAAACTTACAAATGTCCAACTAAAATGTTTCGCTGTTGTATTAACGTACTTACTTTTAAAGCTTTTCAATTTTAAAAAATTTATAATTTAAAATAATGGACAAAGGAAGAGCAGACAACCATGAAAGATCTAAAAAAAAATTTGTTAATTCAGGCATCACTTAAGAAAAAAGACAAAAAACCGACGGGGGCAAGTAACTGCTCGAAACAACGCTAACAATTTTCACCCGGTTAGAGCATTTAGGTAAACAACCTAAACAAAACCCTATCAAAGAAGAATTTAAAAAACCTGGCGGAAAAAAAGGCTTGGTTGGAATTGTTAAAGAACAACGGGAAAACCTGCTGCAAAACTTGTGATGATTGTGAAAAAAAAAGAAAAAATTGGGGACTTCACAAATTATACCCTGGGCTAGAAAATTTTGGAAAAAATCGATGAAAAACAATCCCGGGAAAATTTGAGCGAAGATTAGGATTTTAAACGCAAGGAAAAAAAATATTTTAACAAATTTTTTTGGAACTAAAAGATTAAAGAGGGCAACAAAGTGTGTCTTACTTTTTAAAGTTTATGGAAGTTGGAGTAAAAGTTTTTTTTACAAAAAGAAAATGATGAGATAAAAGGTAAAAATTATGTTTTTTTTAAACAAGAAAATAAAGGGGTTTTGTTAAAAAGAAAGGGGGCTGATGCAAAATATCAAGCATTACTCGATAAATAGATGTAATATTAAGAAAGGGAGTGGCAAAGGAAAAAAAACTGGTTTACAGAAAAATTGGATGATTGCTTCCTTTTTGTTAGAAAAAAAAACTGTCATTGCTCTAGTTTAAAAAAAACAGCAGAAAATGTGAGAAAAACCTTTTTGGTGGGGGGGGATTTTAGGGTTTTTTTTTTTGTAAATCTCGTATACAAAAAAAGGAAAGCGGGAAAAACGGGTGAAAAGGGGTTTTTACATCAATCGAAATGAAGGGTAATTAATGTTTTTAAAATATCATCAAAGGGGGAAATTTTTTGTGTGCTTTTTGTCTTGGTTTCTTTGATATTTAGCGAGGAATATTAAAATTCCCCCTTTTCCCCTTACTCCGGGATTAATTTTGTAAAATGTTAATATTAAAGGAATGCAAACCTTTTTTAACCAAATCTAGTGAGTTGCGTAGATGCGCAAAATTTTTCAGAAAATTTATTCCACCTATCCAACTGACTCAAACAAAATAAATTGGAATTAATTTTTTGTATTGCTGGAATGTTTTCCAAACTGAAAAATGGTTAACGATGAAATGTTTTTTAAAATTTGATTACAATCCCCAAATATCACAAAAAAAAAAATAAAATTCCGAAGGATTTATTATTATGATCTAAAAAAGGCAATCAAAGGCTCATCAAAAAGTTGCGGTGTGGCTAAAATTTTTTTTAAATTGGCGAAATTTATTTAAACACTTTGCACTAGGATAACTTTGAAAAATTAGAAATCTCTTAAACCAAGAGAAAGAAGTTTTTCACAATTTAGGATTTACTGAAAAAATTTACATGCCTTGACGCCTATTCATATGAAAAACTGCCAAATATAAAAAAATAAATAAATATTTTTAAAATTTTCTTTGCTTCGGGTTCTTATACTCAAAAGGTAGAAAAGGGTCAAACGTTTTTTACGTTTCTACCGAAGTCCCGCCAGGTTCTTCAGGCAAAATAACCCACGACATATTATATTTTTACCCTTTTTAAAGTTGGATCAAATATTTTTAAAATTTGCATTTGACAAAATAAACCGGGGAAAAAACAGTTACTTTTTTAGTAAATAAAGTTGTCACTTTTTATTTACATCTCGCGAGCAAAAGAAAAAAATTATGCAACTAAATATATGAAAAAAGGAAAAATTTTATCGAAAAAAAAATGTGGGGTTTGTGGAAAATATTCCTAAATTTTTTGGGGAAAAAATCCCGGGGGTAACACGAAAAGGTTCCCAATTGCTTTTGACGCGGGTTTTAAAGCTTTTGCAACGGGGGCTGCATCTCCCCCGGGAAATGCGGGGGAAAAAAAAAAATGGGAAAAAAAATTTAAAAGGTGTCCACCGACGCATCGAAAAAAAAAAGTTTTCTCGAAATCGCTCCCAAAAAAAGAAACTAAAAAAAGCTATGATAACAACAAAAAAAAGTTTTTCCCCAAGGGCGAAGATCATCAAAAAAAAAAATTCAAAAGAAACAGGCGCAATAAAATTTTATAAAATCTTTTTAAAAAAAAATGTCTTTTAAAAAAATTATCCGATTTAAACGAACTTTTACATCGACAACGAGTGACGAATTCGGTTTGTTGGTACCTTGAGGGAAATTCTAACAACCAAATAAAGGGGTATTAAACCTTTAACCCCAGAGACGAAGGTATTTTACTGCCACAAAAGGGCTTGTTAGAAGTTCGTGGTCAGATTTTTTTTTTTTTTTTGCAGTCCCCCCCCTGCGAATTGCAGTTGGAGCAGAAGTAGCTTTTTAATAAAAAAAGGCGTGTTTATTCAAAAGGCTAGATTTCACGGGCCCAAATCAAACTATAGAAGTAGTTAAAGTCTCTAAGTTGCAAGTCAATTTTGAAATTTTTTTCGTTTTCCGACGATTACTCGGTCACTCAACTAATATATTTTTTTTTTTTAAAGTACTGGAGGGGGTATAGCGAACAACAAAAATTTTTAAAGAGAGGCCTATAGTAATGGAGCTAATGCTGATAAAAAAGTTTTTAATTTGGAGAATTTTCTCATTGTTTAAAGCAGACGCGAGCTTTTGTCGCCCCAGGTTTTGGGCAGCTGCTAATGCAACGTAAAAGGTTTCTTTACAGCACTTTAATTTAATCTAAATATAACACCACCGCTCAGATGCAAACGGTACGCATGTTAAATTTACTTCTTAACACATTTGCGGAAAACCCACCCCTATAACGAGGGGTTTTTGCTAGGCGAAGAAAATTTTGCAGCGGGAAAAAAGTCAAATTAAAATGATGTTCCATAAGCAAATTTGGTTTTTGTCGCGATCTATAAAGTACCCCGTGGAGAAAACATACTCTTATTTTGATTGAGGACCAAAACGATTGCTTGTTTAGATCTGGAGGGGTTATGAAAAGTTTATCATAAAAAAATTGCTTTGTGGATGCCACGTTAAACCGTCGATCACTAAAATGTCAGAAACAAATAGCATGTTGATAAACATAAAAAACAGAATTTTTTTTAAAAGCAGTTTTAAAGATATACAGACAGCGGTTAAAAATTTTACTGATACAATGGGGGTCCAACAACAAAAAGCGAACAACTGCCGAAAATATCTTTTTTAAATTTTAAACGCAACCCAGAGGTAACCCCAACAAAAAAATCAATTTGTACTCTGATGCAGCAAATTTATACGCAAATTTAAAACAAAGCAATATCCAAACGAGCTTGAGTTCAATTGGCTGTGAGTTAATAAAAATATTTCCGACCGTACATGTACCTGCTTGCGCAATACAAAATTCAAAGTTAAAGTGGAACTCAAATATCACGAGGTTTTCGTACGCTTTATCCATATTTCATTTTGATGTTAGTAAACATAACGACGTTTGAGCAGCACAGGGGATATTAAAATTCCTGGAATTGGGGGGGCGGCCCAAATAGCCCCGTTGTACGTATACGTTTTTTTTTTAGTGATTAGTGTAAATTTTATCCGGTAAATTCTTTTGGAGGAAAAATACTTTTTTGTTTAATCACGTTGTATTTTTAAAATGGCAAAAATATTTGTAAAAGAATATATGACCGAGGCCAAGTTAAAAAATTAGTAGTGTTTTTCCCCAAAGCGAAAAAAGGGTACTTTTTAAAAATCAATCCTAAAATTTGATGGTTTTTAAAAAAATTAATCTAACAAAAAATCAAGTAAAAAAGTATGATGTAAAAAAATTTTTGTTTTAAAATTTGATTTGGGGAAAAATGAAGCGATGGAAAACGATTTTTGTCGTTAAAAGGTGGGTTTTCTTGGTCCGCTTTATCAGTATAATAGTACAAAAATACCAAAAATTTTTACCAGTTTAGGCACATTTGATAGCACAGGTTGGAGCAATTTCTGGGGAACAAAAAAAAAAGCATCGAAAAGTAATGGTATATTCGGGGAGGGGAATAAAAAAAAAATTGTACATTTTATTGTGAAATTTTTAATTTTTATAATCCCACAAAGAAAAAGAAATCCCCAAACAAAAAAAAAAGAAAACAACAAAAAACAAAATCGCCAACACCAAAATGCAAATGCAAAAATGCAATCAAAAAACAAAAAAAAGGGGAATTTTTTCCCAATCGAACTTTTTGGGGGACTAGGGGGGAAGTCTGCCCCAAAAATTTTTTTAGGAATCGGACGTGGTCCTAACTTACCGGGAATCCCCCCCTTTTGAGTAATTTTGTATCATTGAAAAGTTAAAAGGGGGTTCCTGGATTCACGGAGTTTTTTCAAAGTGAACTGCGGAAAAAAAAAATACCTCAGCTGTAAGTTCGTGTTTTTATTAAATACAAGATTTTAATGATGGCCCCGGGAGATTGGGTAAATTTATAAAAAATTTTTTGCTCGTTTGGACTTCCTCCAACGATTAATAAAAGTATTTAACAAAAAATTTAAAACGATATATTATTCAAAAAAACAATTTCCAACCTGTTGGAACGAAACTTGGGGTTTTTTTTGATTATGTTATCCAACAGATGAGCAAAAAAATTCCAATTTTTAAAATTTTTTTTCTTTTTTGAAAGCATCCTTCTCACGAAGGAGTTCGCAATTTAAATTTTAAAAAAATTTACAGTATAAAAATGTAACTTTACTGTCGCAAGTGTAGAACAAAAAACGAAAAATTAATAAAACGAAAAAAACAAAAACAACGGGTGTTTTAAAAAGTTTTAGTGTAATCTGGGGGAAAAAGAAAAAATTGTTTTTTAAAGAAACGTCCCCCGTTTGTATCCCCGCAAAAAAATTTCGCTAGGAATTTGGTTTCCTAATATTTTTTTTTAGTCGACGATTAAAAAATAAATAATGCAACGTGTTCGACAGAGTTTTGTGTTTGAAAAAAAAATTTAAAATTGCGTATTGTAATGTTGTAAAAAAAGAGAAAATAATAGGGTCAGGTTTTAGTATACAAAAAAAAAATTGGAAAATTTTGCCAAAACCAAAAGGCGGATGGACATTGCGGGGCCCATAAATTACTTTGGTCCGTGGAATTTAGTTTCAAATAAGGGAAAAACGACAATCCGTGTCAGGCCAAGACCCTTTTAACAAGTGGATGCTTTTAGCTTTTGGTCATGAATCTGTTATCGTGACTTTGGGGAAAATCAAAAAATCATTTTGTGAAAAGTAATGTTAGCGAATTGCGTATATGAAGCCAACAAAATACGAAATTTATAGAAAATTTTTAGGGGGGTGGGAAAAAAATTTTTTAGGAAAAAAAATTCGGAACTCGGGGAAAAAGATTAAAAAAAAATTCCCCGAGGGAATTTCCGAAAAAAAAGGGGGGGGAAAATTTTTGGGGGTTTTAAAAAAAATTTTTTTTTTTGGTGGGTTTTTTCCAAAAAGGGGGTTTTTTAATTTTGATGTTTTTAGAAAAAATTTTGTTATGTTTGGTAAAAGGGGTTTTGTTAAAAAATAATCGGAAGAAAAAAAAAAAAAATGGATGAAAGGCCGTTTTTTTTAAAAAAAATTTTTGAAATTTTTAAAAAAAAATAAAAAAAATTAAGGAAAAAAATAAAAGCGTTTTTTGGGGAAAAACCCCTTTTAAAAAATTTTTTCCCCCAAAAAAAAATAAAAGGTAAAATTTTATTTCTCAAATCTGGAAAATTAAAAAACCCAAAAAAAAAAAACCCTAAAAATTAAAAAATTTCCCCAAGAAAAATTACCGCAAAAAAATTTTGGTAATTGGGAAAAAAAAAAAAAATTTTTTTTTCCCCCAAAAAAAATTTTCAAAAAAAATTTTTAAAAGGGAAAAGAAAATTTTTGGGTTTTTAAAAGGATTTTAAAAATTTTTAAAAAATTTTTTAAAAAAATGGGAGGGGAATATTAGGTATTTTTTTCGCAAGAAAAAAAATTTAAAGGTTTTTTAAAAAAAAGGGGAAAAAAAAAAAAATTTTAAAGGGAAAAAAAGGGGGGAATGGTAAAAAAGGGGTTTCCCAATAAAGTTTTATATTTTTATTTTAAAATTTTTTCTTTTTGTTTAAAAAATTTTTGGAAAAAATTGTATTTACGACCAAATCAAATTTTTAAAAATTTTAAAAAAAAAATGAATTTTTTTTTGGGGGTTAAGAGTTTAAAAAAGGTTTTTAACTGCCCCCAAAAAAATTTTTAACGTTAAAAAAATTTCTTTTTTTTTTTTTAAGTTATTAAAATTTCCCTTTTTATTTTTTTGTTAATTTTTCTTACCGTGACATTTTCCCCCCATATCGTCGTGTTTAAAAAAATTTATTTATTAAACCAAAATTTGTTTTTGAAAAATTTTTAAAGTGTCAATTTTTCCCCTTTTTGGGGTTTTTCCCGTATTTTGTTTTAAGAGCGGTTTTTAAGTCCTTTTTTTAAAAAATTTAAAATTTATTTTTTAAATTTTTTTTAAAATTTTTAAATAAAAAAAAAAAAAATTTTTTTAAAATTGAACTAGAACTGTGAAGTTTTTGGTTTTGGTTTTGGTTTTTTTATTGGGGTTTTTAAATTTGGGTAACAGGCAAAAAAAATAAAATTAAAAAAGTGCAGGGTGCAAAATTTAATCACGCCCCCTTTAAAAATTTTATATCTTGAAAAAAAAAAAAAAAATATTTTGTCATAATTTTAAAAAAAAACCCCCAAAAACTGATTTTATTAAACGCTCAAAAATTTCCGGGGTTTTTTTATAAAATTCCCCCTTTTAAATTTTGAAATTTGTTATTTTAATTTTTTTTTAAATAAAGGTTTTTTTTAAATTTAAAAATTTTTTAAATTTTTTCTATAAAAGGGGGTTTTTTAATAAAATTTTAATGTTTCATTTTTACGTTTAAAATTTTAAAAAAGATTTTGGTTTTGTCCTTTAAAATTTTAAAAAAATTTAAAATTTTTTAAAAAAGAGGGGTTTTTTAAAAAATTTTCCATTTTCAAATTTTCAAAATTTTTTTTTTGTTTCTAAAATAGCAAACTTGCCCCTTTTTTAAAAAGAAATTTGGGGAAAAACATCTTAAAAAAAGTTTTCTTTTCACAGTGATTTTTTTTACATAAACCTTTCGGGTATCTGCGAAAAATTTAAAAAAAAAAAAATTTTTTCCCTTGAATTTTCGGCATTTCCCCCCTTTCATAAAGTTTTCCCAGTTTTGAACAGGTTTGTTTTGTTTTAAAAAAACCCTTTTTTTAGTTAATTTTTTGGGTGCTAAAACTTTCCAAGGCCCCTTGTCGTTTTTGTCTTTTATTTTGGGATTTTTTTTTTTTAATTTTTTGGTCGGGGGGTAAATTTTTGGGGGGAATTTTTGTTTTTGTGTGTTTTGGGTTTTTTGGGTTTTTGCGGTTTTTTTTTTTTTTTTTGGGGGTTTTTTTGGGTTTTTTTAAATTAAATTTTTTTTTTTTTTTTTTAAATTTTTGGGGGGGGGGTATCTTGGGGGAGGGCACTGCTTTTGGGTTTTGTTGTTATTGTTTTTTCAAAAGTTTTTAAAATTTTAATGGAAAAATTTTAAATTTAAAAATGTTTTTGGGGGAAAAAATTTTTTTTTTTTAAAAAAATTTTTTTTTTTTGGGGGTTGTTTTAAAAGGGTTTAAAAAACGGAAAAAAATTTTTTTCCTTTTGGGTTTTGCGGGGGGGCCCCCCCCTGGGGGGGAAAAAAAAAAAAAAAGGGGGTTTGTTGTTGGGGGGGGGAATTTAAAAAAAGAAAAGTTTACCTGTTCGATTTGGGGGTTTTTGAACCAAAAAAAATTTTTAAAAAATTGTTTAAAAATCAAAAAGGGTCGTTTCCTGGGGGGTCTTTTTCCCCCCTTTTAAAAAAATTTTGGTTGAAAAAAAATTTAGTTTTTTAAAATTAAAATTTTTTTAAAATTCCTTTCGAAAATAAAAAAAATTTAAAAAAATAATTTCTTTGTTTTCGGAAAAAAAAAGGGGTGTTTAAAAAAAATTTAAAAAAAAATTTTCTTTTAAAAAAATTTTTTTGTTTTACAAAAAAATTATTTGGAATTAAAAATTTGGACTAGGGTGGCTTTGGGGCAAAAAAATTTTTTTAGCTCTCATTTTACAACAATAAAAATTAAAAAAGGGGGTTGGATACCCAAAATTAAAAAAAAATAGGGGTTTTTTTTTCCATATAAAACTAAAAAATTTTTTTTTTTTCGTGTTTGAGGTTTTTTTTAACCTGACTTCGTTTAAAATAAAAAATTTTTTGGGAAAAAACAAAAAATTTTGTTGGAAAAAAAAATAGTTTTTGTTTTTGGTTTTTATCTAAAAATTTTTATTCTTAAAAACCCCGGTTTTTTTCTAAATTGATTTAAAAAAATTTTTTAATTTTATTTAAAAAAACGAAGAAAAATTAAATAAAAAAAATAAAAGGGAAAAATTTTCAATTTTAAAAAATTTTTTAATGCAACAAAAAAGCAACCAATTATTTTGAAGGAAAGTTACCCCAAAATTAATTTTTTAAAAAATTTGTAATTTTTCCGTATTCACATTTTTTAGGATTGAGCCAATTTAAAAAAAGTTTTTGGGGTTAAAAAAACCTTAAATTAAAATTAAAAACCCCAAAAATTTTTTTTACATGTGTTCCTTTTTCGGGTTTTTTTGAACCTATTTGGAGGCTTTTAAGGTTAAAATGTTAGTAAATTTTTTCCTAAAAACTTTTAAAAAAACAACAAAAAGATTTTTTCCCAAAAACCCGACAACGGAGAAAATTTTTAAAAAACCCCAAAATAAATTTACCAAACCCCAAATTAAAATTACAAAATTTAAGGTTGCAAAGAATCTGGAAAAATTTGAGGGATTTTGGGGATTATAAAGATTTTTTTAAAAAAAATTTTTTAAATTTTTTAAATTTTTAAAAATTTTAAAATTTCATAAATTTTCCCTTGGGTTTTTTTTTTTTTCCGGACTTCTTTGGGGGGCTAAATTTTTAAAAGGTTAATTCCTGAGTTGAAAATTTAAATTTTTTAAAAAATCGGGGGTTTTTTTTAAAAAAAAAGTTGTAAAAAAAACAATTTTAAAATTTTTAACCCCTTTTTTTAATAATTTGTTTTCTGATTTTTAAAAACTTGAGGGAAACGAAAAAAATTCCCCGGGTTTATTGGAACAGGTTTTAAATTTTCTTCGGGAAAAAAAAAAAATAGGAAAAGGTTTTTAGTTAATTTTATAAAAAAATTGTCAAATTTAAAAAATTCCTTTTTTTCGGAAACTTTTAATTTTTTTTTCAAAAAACCGCGTTGTTAACAAGGGAAAAAATTTATGGGAAAAATGAAAATTTTTGAAAAAAAATTTTGTTTGCATTACAAAGAAAAAACCCTCGATCTGGTTTTTGTTGAGAAAATTTCGGGTTAAATTTAATTTTGGGGATGGGTTTTTTAAAAAAAAAAGGGGTTTGAGAAAAAAATTTAAAAAAATTTTTAAAGTGAAAATTTTGTTTTTTTTAAAAAAGGAGAATATTGGAAATTAAAATTTAAAAAAATTAAAAATTTTTTAAAAAAAATTTTCCCCAATTTTTGAGGAAAAAAAATTTTAAAAAACTTGTTTAAAAAAAAGGGAAAATAATCAAAAATAAAAAAGCCAAAAAATTTGGGGCCAGGTTGATTTCAAATGGCATCACATTACATTTTTTTAAAAATCTTAGAAATTTTTAATTGATTTATATGTGTGTAAAACATCACAGGAAAAAAAAAGAATCGTTTTTTCTTTTATTATCCCGTGAAAATTTTAATTTTTAAAAAAAAAAAGGTTTTGTTTTAAAGAAAAAAAACCAAACCCTTTTAATTTATTTTAATAAAATTTTTAAAGGGGCAATTAAAAAAACGAAAAAAAAAAGGGATCCCTTTGGTTTTTTTTTAAAAAAAAAAATAAAAGGGTTTTCGTTTTTCGGTTTTTGTTAAAAAGGAATTCGAATAAACTCAAAAGAAACCAAATTTTTTTTAAAATTTATTTAAAATTTTATGAAAAATTTTTAAAAATGGGGTAAAAACAGCCTTGGGGGTTTTTTTTGGTAATTTATGACAATTTTTTAACTGAAATTTTTCAAATTTTTAAAAAATTTTAAAAGACAATGGAAAATAAAGCAAAATTTCAAAAAACGGTCCTTACAGTTAATTTAAATTAAAATCGGTAGTTTTAAAAGGAAAGTGAAATTAAAACTTTCCCCCACTCTGTGGGGATTTTTTTTCCTTTTCGTTTCTCAATTTAAAAAACTTTCCGCCCCCTTAAAAAAACTATCTAAAAATTTTTTTTCACGCAAAAAAATTTTTCAAAAAAAATTTCGGAAACCCAAAAAAAAAATTTTTTAAATTTTTTTTAAAAAAGAAAAAAAAAAAAAAAAAAAAAAAAAAAAAAAAAAAAAAAAATTTTTATTTTTATAAATTTTTATAAAATTTAAAATTAACATTGGAAGTTTTTAAAACTTTTATTTAAAAGGGGTTTAAATTTGGTTAATGAAATTTCTAAAAAAAATTTTTTTTTTATTTTTTTAAAAATTTTGACCCTTTTTTTAGTAATGTTTTAAAAATGGTGTTCAAACAATTCGCAAATTTTGTTAATTTTATATTTCCCCAGGTTTTTTTTGGGAAAAAAATTTTAATAGAGTGAAGGGAAATAGGGTTTTCGGGGGGGGGGAAAAATTTTTTGGGGGGGGGAAACCCCCTTTTTTTAAAATTTTCCCTCCCCTTTTGCCCCTATTTTTAAAAAAAATTTTTTTTAAAAAATTTTTTTTTGGGTTAAAAACTTCAATGATTAAGAAAAAAAAAAATTTTTCGTTTAAAACCCCTTCTTAAAAAATTTTTTCTTAAAATTGTTCAAACAAAAATTTGTTGTTAACGGCCAAAAAAAGGCATTTTGTTAGGGGAAAACCTTTTGGGAAAATTTGTTTTCCAAAATGAATTTTTTCTCGTTAAAAAGGAAAAAAACGGGCTTGAATTGTTGGTATTTTTTTTAAAAAAAAATTATTGCTACCTTTTGGGGAAAAATGTGCCCCCGGGGAAAACATCCCTCCGAAAATTTAAATTTTGGGAACCCCCCCCGGGAAAAAAATTTTAAGTCAGGGGGAAAAAAAACCTTCCAAATTTTTTTGAAAAGAAATGGGGGAAAATAAAAAACCCCAAAAATTTTTTTTTTAAAATTTATTTACTTTTTTATTAAAAGGGAAAAATAAATTCTAACATAGGGGAAAATTCTTGAAAAAAAAAAATCAAACTTAGAAACCCCAAAAAAATGGTAATTCGGGATCAAGAAAAGAGTAGGAAACTATTTGTCAAATTTAATTTTCAGCGGGGAAAAAAAATTATAATATTTTAAATATAATTTTTTTTTTTATATTAATTTTAAAAAAATTAAAAAATAAAATTTTCCCCAAAATTTTTTAAAAAACAAGGTTCTTTTAAAAGAAAGCTCAAAAAAAATTTTTTTCCAATCGGGGGGCAAAGGCAAATTTTTGATTTAATTTAAAAAAGGGAAAATTGCCAATAATTTTCTCCCCAAAAAGTTTTTTTAAAGAGTTTTCCCTTTAGGAAAAATTTTTTTCCGGGGGAATTTTTCCCCCAAAAAAAATAAACATTTTAAAAAGGGGCAAAAATGAGAAATAATTAATTTGATGGGAGAACCCAAAAAACTTAAAAGTGTAAAAGGCGGAAATTGCAGTGATATAAATATCTATAATTTTTGTATCTCCTGGTACATGATTTTATCTGATGTTGTTAAATTTTATACATAACTGAAAAATTTAGTAATTTTTTAGTAACTTTATTTAGATTTTGCCTACGAGACTAAGGTCTTAAAGAGTGTAAAATTGCATAGTATCGATAAATAGGTGCTTACGTATGCTGACAATTACTAATATTAGTCTTAAACGTGCCTTTAGGTTAATTTATCATTGACTGGTGAGGTTTTGGCGGTTCTAGAAGAATTAAGTAATTTCCCATTTTTTTAAAACTAGACACCTGAATAAACAGTTTGAAAATATGTTAAGTGATCTGATACGTCACGTGGAGGAGTGTAGCATATGTTGTAAATTATGGTCGTAATTGAAGGTGTATTTAAAAAGAAAACTGAACAATCATATACGCTCCTATTTTGAGTCATTCTTATTTCCTTTGTTCCAGTTGTTGTTGTTGTTGTTGTTGTTGTTGGAGGGTTTAACGCCATTTTTTTATAACAAGATACATGGCAGCCAGTGTTATTTGTGGAGGAAGAACCTTGGAAAACCCCGGGAAGAACCACCGACTCACCAGAAGCTATATATATATATATATATATATATATATATATATATATATATATATATATATATATATATATATATATATATATATATATATATATATATATACTAGAGATTAATAGAAAAAGGCAGAAACACAGATAACGAGAGAACTATAACAATGTTCTGGAACTATTATGAATAATTCAAATGAGTTAAAAAAAAAAAAAAAACATCATATTTATCACGTTATGATGCTTCTCGGACCAGTACATTTCCGGTTTTAAAATTTACACGGAACTTTTCATTCTTTTGGATTTTCAAAGAAATTTATCAGGATTATTTGGGATTTACTTCATAATTTTCTAAGTTCCTTTCACATTTTCATTTATAACATTGATAATTAAATAACTTGTTAATTTTTACAATTCTTGTTGACATTGTTTCTTTATATTACTTAGGTTATGAAATTGGAAACAACGTTATACTCTGAAAATGAGCAAAATGAAACTCGTGGACAAATACACTTTTAGATAAATCGGTGCAGCTTCAATGTACAATACGAAAATAGTTGAGAAAATGTACAAGGCACAAATATTCCCTTTGCTGAGGACACGGTTTATTAGCTTCTGAAATGCAATTCTTTGGCACTGGGATGATTAGCGCGTGGACATCTTTAATACTAAACTGTGATTTCTTGGTTACATTTTCGGAGTTCCCATATCAGTTTCTAATTAGTATTTAAAAATATTCAGGGTTTCTTTTATACCTTTGTTCTGGAATCTATTAAATATTTGAATAATAGAGCTACAAAATTTCATATTAATGACCTCTGGATACTGTATAGTCGCTGAATGAGCCTGCAGGGTGAAACTTGACATTACAAATACATGATATATACCTTTAGTAGTATTACAACTTCTGTGAATATTCGATGTATTATTTGCAAAGTCAATCAACTGTACTTATGAAGTGTTTACTATTAAACTGATTTAAGCTGATGTAACAACTTATAGCACTTACATATCCAAGTCCCTCGACACTAAATACCATATTCAAAATTTAAGTGTTAAAACGCTGAAATAGGGGAAGAAAAATATGTTGTCTTCTAATGCTAGTCCATAAATCTTTTGGTATTTGAATGGAGATAAAACAAATATGTGTTGGAAATATAGCACATATTATATTGTTGATTATTACGTATGACATACGTCAAGTTACAAAGTTATACAAGAAACTCATATCTAGAATTTGGTTGGTTCATATCTAGAATTTGGTTGGTTCATACCTATTATAATGTATTTATCCCACACACATCCCCCTTTCCTTGTTTGCTTGACATAAATATTAATATATGAATATTATGTGTATTCTACGGAACACCGCTTCCATTATTGAATTATTAAGTAGAATACTGTATATGATATGCAACATTATTGACATATTGACACTGAAGGTGAAAATAATGAATAATTCTAATTCCAAACTGGTTGGTAATTAACAAGGAGTAGAGAGAATATGCTGCATGTGAATTATGATTGGAAAAGTAAGTGGACTTTTTTAAGGTGTAAATACGAAAATACATACTGGACAATGTTGTGGTTTACTAAATGGTAGGCTCAGTGACCTCCTTCTATGGCCAAGCAACACTGACAAGTGATCCATTGCGGTTTAAGAATGACCTGCCATTTTCAGTGTTACGTTGTTTCAAATGTCTAACATCAAACCAGATCACGCTAAGGAGCTAATTTTCTCAATGAATACAATGGAAAGTTAAGCTCATTTTTATGGGAGGACAGGCCCGTCGCTTTCTTCCTGGACCCATTTCATGATCATAAGGCGGAAATTGACTCCCGTTTTCGCAAGATGAAGCGACTGGGAATGTGATATATCCAGAAAGTGAAGCCGGCCGATCTATCACAGCAACCGCCTCCTGTCCCCTAATGTCTCAGAGGAATTTTTTTTACCTCACTGGAAACTTGGTTGTCTTTGTAGCAGCATGCCATAGCATTCGGTTTATCCGAATCAAATGCACATGGACTAGGCTATTAATTCCGATAGACTTACTACTTTCGTTCGCTAGAGCGAGGCGCATAAGTAAATTTTAAAACAGACTTTCAACCCTGAACTTCATCCATCTTCGTTGTTTTTCAACACAAGCGTATAGTTTTGTAGTGTGACATTCTTGGTACATAGGAGCTATGGGACGGGTACTTCTACTTCCAGCAGGATATAGTGTCAGTAATGTCACATAAATACCTCGGATTTTGAAGTAAATATGCTAATAGATTGTGCACATAACATAGTCTTCATTTTTGCTTGCGTAATTTGTTGGTTCCCGTACACCTCTCGCCATTACCTTTGACCTCATTCCATCCTATTTTACTTTTATTGGGGGGTGTATATGGGGCGAGGGGGTACAATCATAGATCCAAGGCCATTTGGGGGAAGTTGGGTGGGGTGGGATGGGTAGAACACATGGACACATGGCCGATTTAGGTTAGGGTGCGTAAAAGATAGGCATAGGTGCCGTTAATGGCGGCAAAGTTTCACTTCGACAAGGGACGAATCATAATATTTATTATGACAGAGTTATACACACACACACACACACACACACACAAACACACACAAACACACACACAAACTCAAAGTGGCACATTGTTTCTAAGATTATGCTCTCGGATAGTAGAGTCTATTTATAAAGATGAATAATAAAATTAAATGACTTAAAATAAATGCAGGCTATAAAATAAATGCTGTATGTTAAGAAGCGAATACAAAAAATTCAACTGGAAGATTACAATAATACTTTACATCTACTTCACCGCCCTCAAAAATCTAAGACGTTTTATTTTTTTTATTGGTGTGGTCCCTCTCAGAATTTTTATCATCTGAGGGACCCCCTAGTTCCGAAAGTTTAAAGGATTTTATATGTCTGTTTTTTTAGGCGTGTGTGCTATTTGTATTATTTTTTAAAAAATTCATTTTTTATTTTTTTAAATTTTAAGTTAGGGTTTCTACACCATTCCTATTCTAGTATGAAAAAGACTCCTTATCCCAGGCTGGATCCGGAGTTTACTTCAATTCTGTGATCCTTGCCAAGGATCTATGTTGCCCAGTGTTTGCTATATGCTTCTGCTATTTGTTATGGACGCTGTTTTGTATTTTTGTAAGGCTGGCTGCATGGATCAAATTTTTAAAAGTTGTTCCTTAATTTTATTAGGTTTTTTTTTCATTTGGGAAACTGATTGTGATATAAGATCGATACCGGTTTCTCGATCCTTGGAACCTCTTTGTATTTAGTGTGTGTTAAGAGAACATAGTTAGATAGTAATGTTTAGTGCTACTATGAGGTGGGGAAAACTGGTACGGTCCGTGCTACCCCACGTAAGTCACATAGCTTTGGCTCCGCACCTTGTTCTCCCCCTTTTAAATTCTAATTATTTTTATATGTAGCTGTTGTCTATAAATTATTAGAACAGATCCCACAGGCATAGTGTACCTATGAACGTATAGTATAATAAAATTCTTCTTTTCTGTAAATTTGATAAAATATCTATTTCTTTTCTCGTAGTGTTTTCATAATTGTGTTAATAAAACCTATTATTTCGTTATATATTTTGCTATCCATTATACCATTCATATATAAAAGTTGTGAAGTTTCATTATTCCCATATTTTGTATGAATTTGAGTTTTAGAACTTGATCTTTCTAATTCTTTTTTAGGGCATTATAATATTAAGTGTTTTTTTTTTAAATCTAAGTATTTTCCACAAAGTCTACATTTTGGTAATTTTACAGTTAAATGTCTGTTAAAAGCTGTTTCACTTGCAAAACATTTATCGTGGAGATAAACATATAACCTACTTTTTATGGCAGGCGACTTTATGCCTGCCCATTTCTTCTATATTATTTCCCAGTTAAATCCCGGATTTTTTAAAGACGTTTTAAAGGAATGCGGTTAATAGAACATAATTTAATAAGGATGCTACATATCTTACTTTTCTGTTATTTATTGTATTTGACAGAATTTTAAATATTTACGTTTTACATTTTATTTGTTGTACTTATGATTGACGTCAAATCAACTCACTGCGTACTGAATGTGATGAGTAAAATGAATGCAAACAATTTTTATAATACTACTTGAAGTCTATTTCTTACTAGCAGCAATCAGACTTGAGCTCTTCCTATATGATTTACTTGTTTTTTTTCAGGAAGTCATCCATACCATCTTAGTTTATCCAGCTTTGTGGTGGGGATGTATTGTAACTATAGCAGGTGAGAGAGTACGGAAGAATTTTCTGAGCAAATATGACTAATACGTTGTATAAAAATACAAAATACTACCAGCACGAAACGTTTTTTAATGCATTGATATGCAGTTCTTGACCCTGTAGGGTAATATCTAATTCATACGTCTGAAAGCTTATCGGTCATCCAGTTGCTCCAAATTTTCTAAGTTGCTTTGTATTTCTTTTTCTTTATTTAACAACTAAAAACCTTTCATAATCTATCTATCAGTAATAATTAATTTTGATTTCACGGAAAATAATGGCATGAAAAATTACCATAGTAGCAAGACAATTGGCAGTTACAGTGATACTTAATATATGGTGTACAAATATAATTTAACATTGACAAAAGACGTAATTGTAAGGAGTCTTATCATAGTATAATACAACCACTACTGCTACTGTCACTATAATCATTATCGTCGTTGTCATCATTACACCCAAGAAAACCGTTATCATCATCGAAATGAATTAAAAATACAAAATACAATTACGACATATATATATATATATATATATATATATATATATATATATATATATATATATATATATATATATATATATATATATATATATATATATATATATATATAAAATTCGTACTTTTGATGTAAAATACATTGTACCCAATTTGCATTTCAAATGAATATTACAGGAGTTAGTAATGAATTTATTTCTGTGAACTTCTTACTGTGTTTATAACCAAATTTATTTACGGACTTACAGTTCAGAGTTGTTCATTATCAAGATCTCATTGTCAGCATGTTTCACTAATTTTTATTATAATCTGTACAGGTGAACAAACTATGTCTGTCCAAAAATACAATAACTTGGTTCAAAGAGGTGAAGACGTCACACTGATTTGCTACGTTCCCTCGAATTTGTGGTCATCGAATTGTCTATGGTATTTTATTCGAAACGAGGTGGTAGAAAGACTGTTAAACGGAACAAAGTATACAGTATCCTGCAGCCCGACAAACAACGATCAATTTAGGGTGCCTATGAAGCTCTTATTAAAGAATGCCACCTTTAACGACTCTGGGAAATATATATGTATAGATACAGAATCCACAGTTAGAGGAGAGATGCTACTGAATGTCCACGGTAAGTAAACTTTACATTTGGTGCCAGACTCATGCAGACGTTGATTGATTCGCTAGGTAGTGAGATTATTTACATATAGCAAAACCGTATTGGTGACGTATGGCATATCACCTGTTCATTTTTGTACCATTTTTTTCTTTTTAATAGAAACAAACAGAACATAAACTACCATAATCAGTGTAATTCTTGCTTTATCATCAATCTGTTTGCTCTATTTGTATAATAATCATCATATCACGATAGTCTCGTAATGTGTGAAAAGGTTTAAGATTCTTTATTTAAAGTTATTTTATATGCAGGAGTCTGATTTATTAAAAAATAGTTATTATTAAAACACGATCCCTTAAAAGGTTTGGTTACAAACGATTGCTTTTAGGTAAAAGAATTTTATTTTATACATGTTTTCTCAGCAAAACCACAGATTACAGTTCCCAAAACTAACTACAAAGCTGTAGTTGGTACAAATGTAACTCTCGAGTGCATGGTGAATGCCAATGGTGATACCAATATCTCTACAAGATGGGAGAACATGTTCAATACACAGTGGAAAAATGTAACGAATTCGAACAAATATTATTGGACCACACAAATGCCGTCTCTTGTTATATCAGAAGTCATGACAACGGACTCTGGTTCCTATAGATGTTTTGCAACCAACCCCTTATTTACTTCTAGAGGATTAGAGATCTCCTTACAGGTACAGAGTGAGTATTAAGTTGAATGAAGTTATTATGCATTGCACAAATTACAAGCATTCGTTGAAGTTTTCAATTAAATTTGCCTACAGTAAATTGGTATCTCACCAGATAATACAGACGGAATATTGCTCTTTAGCTGCTTTACAAAGTGAAACATTTAATGTCACAAAAAGTTTCACTTATCTCTGTGAGGACTGCCATAGACTAAATTTCGAGCATTACACTAAATTTGTTTCACTGTCTACATGGTATATAACACCAAAAACAATATATAGAAAGAGTTATAAATATATACCAGACAGAACAGACTGTGCTATCTGGATTCTGTAGCAGGGTCTTGATAATAGTGGGAAGAAATAATAGTTAATACAAACAATACTATCATACAGGTTAGAGAAATTAAACACCGACTCAGTGCCAAATGTTTTGGTGATGCGTGCTTAGTCGTGACAGTTTATGGGCTGGTGCGTGCGGGCAAGACGATAGGTGCCATTTACTAGCGGACCTGGGTTCGAAACTCTGTAGAGAACGAATGTAATTTCTTTAAGCTGTATAATAGTATTGTTTTAATTGTTTTATCAAACTATATATATATATATATATATATATATATATATATATATATATATATATATATATATATATATATATATATATATATATATATATATATATATATATATATATATATACCAGACATATCAGACTGTGCTATCTGGATTCTGTAGCAGAGTCTTGATAATAGTTGGCAGAAATAATAGGTAATACAAACAATACTATCATACAGGTTAAAGAGATTTAACACCGACTCAGTGCCATCTTTTTTGGTGATGCGTGCTTAGTCGTGACGGTATATGGGCTGGTGCGTGCAGGCAAGGCGATGGGTGCCATTTACTCGAGGACCTGGGTTCGAAACTCCGTAGAGAACGAATTTAATTTCTCTAACATGTATGACAGTATTGTTTTATTAAACTATGGAATGGGAGATAACTTGACTCTGCATTGCAATATTGACCGACACGTCAGTGCGGTTAAGATGGTGGAATGGTTCAAACAATATAGATATCTTCAATCCTCCACGGGAGCATTCTGGGACATTTCAAGTCCTTCGTTGAAAATTATAGGTATCTTAGATGATGATGGATAATATACACATGCAAGAGAGTGACATACTTTGGAACGACAGAGAGTCGTCATATCTGTGTCCAAGTACTTATTACTACTCTGATCTCTGATTATTAAAGACATTTCAGAGCTTTTTCCCCTTAAGCATCCCTTCCATGTGAGAAAAGCAAAATGAGTGTGTAACCTGAAAGCAAACATATCCTTAAATGTCATCATTCTTTCTTTGTAAAGCTTTCGAACATTGAATCTGTGCTATACTTGTATATTTCTTTTAATATCAAATAAATGCAAGATTTATGTTTTTGCCTCCATTTTGACAATCATTTCAGCATATGTTAGTGATGATTTACTATTTGGATTATTAAGAAAAGTTTGATTTGTCAAAACTTTTTTTCCCTTTATGCATGCCTGCTAATAGAGATGAGCGAAATTAAAGTGCAGCCTTAAAGTAAATATATATGTACAGGTCACCAATAATCCTTTGTAAACCTTTAAACTTGACCCATGGCTTTAAGATAAAATAAATCCTAGATTTATGTCTCTTCTTCCCTTTTGACAATCATCTCAGTATCCCTAATTTGAAGCGCTTGAATACTTGAATCACATCAAATTTGGTGACTAGCCACTGCATGCAGGATTCCAGGAGTTGAATGTTCAAGGTTCTCCCATATACATTGAAGTCTACACGAATTCAGATTTTCTATTATCAAATCTCTGATGAATAAGCATATAGCAATAATATTGCTTCTCGACCACAAGCTGTAAGTCTTTAACTTCGCAAAGTGTTTCAGTCTCTCAGCATATGGTTCTTAAGAGACATGGGCCGAGTTTAATATAATATACTCGAACTCTTAATTCCATCAAAGTAAACTAAATTTTAACCTCATCATAAGTTTCTATGATAATTTACCTGTAATGATCATTTCCACTGAAATACGAATTTGACAATTAAAGAAATGAAGCAGTGTATGTTGTAAGGAATAGAAGGGAATGATTGTCATTTATAACCATATGCAATACGAATAATGCATTGATTGGACTTAATTTACGAGAAAATCCGTAAGGTTAATATTTTATGAATATAAACAATATGAATAACAATATTATAGGGAGAAAGAGAAAGAAGGAAATATTAGTTAATTCAGAAAAAAATCATTGAAAACATAAACTAACTGTTTTTCTAAATCATATACATGACATGAGTTTATATATATATATATATATATATATATATATATATATATATATATATATATATATATATATATATATATATATATATAATCTCTATGTGAAAATGCTTTGCCTATTCATTCGTCAGGTCTAGAGAGTAAGTAGGAAAACACCTGACAGTTACAAGATATTTAAACGTCAGCATATGAATTTCAGGTGTCCGTAAAATAGTATGTATGTATGTATGTATGTATGTATGTATGTATGTATGTATGTATGTATGTATGTATGTATGTATGTATGTATGTATGTATGTATGTATGTATGTATGTATGTATGTATGTATGTATGTATGTATGTATGTATGTATGTATGTATGTATGTATGTATGTATGTATGTATGTATGTATGTATGCGTTTTTCATTAGGTATGATGTATATGTGTATATGTTTTCGTTGTATAATAATATCATGTAATTAATCTCTACTTCTGCTGCACGTATTTGTATTTGATCGGTATAGGGAAACGATAAAACTTGCCTTGACTGCGAATAAAAGATTTGAATGACTTTGTTAAAAAAGTTTAGGTTAAAAAGTATTCAGTGTTTTCCAACATTTTGTATCTCAAAAGATAAGGCAATAATGGTTAAATAATAATAATAATAATAATAATAATAATAATAATAATAATAATAATAATAATAATAATAATAATAATAATAATAATAATAATAATAATAATAATAATAATGACGAGGAATAGCGCCTAATGTTTAGAAGCTCTAAGTGCTTCACAACATTTTACAACGCTTAAAAAATAAAAACATATATAATGAAATGATTGCAAAAATGAAAACAAACACCACAAAAATTCGAAACAGAAAAAAGGCAATCTGTAAATTTTTAAAGTTAGGATACGTTAAAAGTATACATTGTTAGGTCTTTATGACTGTTCTTGCAGTTGAAATAGATGGGTTTTAAAGGGGCTCTTGAATGAGATCACTGTGTCTTTGTGTCTAAGTGCAGTGGGCATTTCGTTCCACGCTTCAAAAGAACGTTGACCTTATGATTTCAACTTCATAGTGGATATATTGAGAATACGAGTGTCAGAAGAAGAACGTAAGCTTCTGGTAGGTGTATATACATGGGTGATGTCATTTACGTATGTTGGACTGGAGCACAGAGAACACATTTTGTGTTTAATTCTGGATCGTATGGATAGCCAGTGTAGGGTACATAGCAGCGCAGAGACGTCCTCTGATCATGGTAATCTAAGGATGATCCGAGCAGCAGTGTTTTGAACTTTTTGAAGTTTCTGAAGGAGATATTGAGATGAACTGGACAGAATTCAATTACAATAGTCAAGTCTTGAAAGTACTAAGGAACGCACAAGTGTTTTAGTAGCATTAACTGACAGATACTTGCTAATGGAGCTGATGCGTCTCAGCTCAAGATATGCAGCCCGGCAAATGTTCATGACATGTTGATGCAAAAAGAGAGTACTGTCAAGAGTGACACCGAGGCTTCTTACTGACTGCTTGAATTTAATGTTGGTGTTGCTGATATTTATTGTCTGAGGTAAAGGATGAGAAAGTCTTTGTGTTGTAATCAGGATGGCTTCAGTTTTATCATCATTCATCAGCAGCTTGTTACATGTCATCCACGATTTCACATTAGAAATACATCTCTCAATGCCTTGGATAGTAGCTTTAAATTCATCTAGATGGCTAGATTCGAATATTTGAGTGTCATCAGCATACAATTGGTGAGACACTGGATAATGATATATGACAATTGAGAGTGGCTGAGTGTACAGAATGAAGAGAACAGGTTCAAGAACAGGCACATGTGGAACACCACAACATAGATCAACGGAGCTAGTGTTTTCCATTTGCGAACACAATTTGTGTCCTGTTTACCAAGTAAGACTTCAACCATAGTAAGGCCGTATTGTGAATGCCAAATACATGCTGGAGACAGTGAAGTAATATATCATGGTCTATAGTGTCAAATGCTGCAGACCAGTCAAAGAGAGTGAGAACTTTAGTCATTCCGATATCCAAAGCAGAGAGAATGTTGTTGACTACTTAATGAGGGCGACTCCATTCAGCATTATAATCATACAGGCTTATGTACCCACATCGTTCCACGATGACAACGAATTTGCAATAATTAATTACAAGATGTCACTGACTAATTAATTACAAGATGTCACTGACAGCTCATCCTGGAAGAACATATTGTTTGTACGAGGAGACTGGAACGCAACAGTAGGACTTGACTGACAAACTGCCAAAGCACTTTGCAGAGCCTACTGCAATCCAAAAACAAATGAAAAAGACTCACGCTCTTGTAGTCTGCCGCCTACAACGATATTGTGATAGCCAACATGCTCGGACACCAAAAAACCAGATGAACATGGACCTACCAGGCAAAATCTAGATGGACAACATCACAACCAGCCCGACTACATGTTTGCAAAAAGACAAGTTAACACAGGATTGAATATCGCTAGAAGACGAAGTTTCCCCAGAGCAGATATTGGAAGTGATCATCATGTATTAATTGCAACGTTTCGACTTCACCTGAAATTGATCCAAAAAACCAACCAAGAGTAAGATTAGCTCTTGAAGATTTTAAAGATCCAAAAGTTGCAGAAGCCTTCCAAACAATGATTGATGGCAAATTTGCACCGCTGATAAGCCAGGGCAAGCAAGATGCATATCTCTAGTCCTTAACAACCATATTCAATACAACTATGACTGTCACAGCCAGCGAGATGATTGGCAAATATCATCGTGGAGAGAAACCTTGGGTCACAAAATATGTTTTTGAACTATGTGAGAAAAGAAGACTGCTGAATAATGGAAAACAGATTATGAGGGAGCTTAAACAAAATACTCAGAGATAAACAATAAGACCAGGTATAACACGAGAAAGGCAAATAATGAATGAAAAGGCAATGCAGTGAAATCAAAGACAACCTGAGCAGTAACAATATCAACAAAAAAGGCGTATCAGCTTGAAAAATATCTCCAAACCATGAAACAAGGGAAAACTGCCACCATCCATACAGATTGGAAAATGCCTCACAAACAATCACGAAATCCTCAGGCCATTGACAAAATAGTGCTCAAAATTGTACAATTATAAGATCCAAGGAGATCCACAGTACTAAACTGCCCTCAAACAGAATATATTTATGGCAAACCTATTATTTCCGAGGAAGTTGAGACTTCAATTACGTCACCAAGAAAAGGAAAGTCAGCTGGCGCTTGCAACATTCCAGCAAAATTCATTCAAGCAGTAGGAGAAAGGATAGATACAGTATAAACAACAATATGAAACAAAATATGGCAGAGAAGATAATAGCTCACCACATAAACGCATTATGTGGTCATCGTGCTCGCAAAATAGGACACCCACAGCTACCAAAACAACAGAACCATCAGTATGATCAGTCACCCAAGTATAGTCATATTGAAGATAATTCTTAATGGACTAAAACCTTAAGCAGAGAAAATTGGTCCTGAATAGCAAGCAGGCTTCTGATCAAGAAGGAGCACCATAAACCAAATTTTCAATCTCCGACACCTTTGCAAGAAATACCTTCAACATCTGACAAATCTCTACCATGTATTTATAGATTTCAAGAATGCATTTGATAGGGTATGGCATCCGGCATTATTGGCAACTATGAGAGACTACATCAGCACAAGCCTGGTGCAGGTTGTCGAGCACCTCAATTATAAAACCAGTAGTGCTGTTCTCATCAGTGGCTGCATGGTAGATTGGTTCCGAACAACATTTGGACTCAAGACATGGATTTATACTGTCACCTACACACTTCAACATATTTCGTTAAAATATATGGAGGATGGATTGGAAGACTACGAGAGTACTATAATCATGGGAGGAAAACAAACGCCAACTTGTAGCTTTGCAGATGATATTGATGAATTAGCAGGAGCCGAACAAAAATTAGCTGATTTTGATGAGCGCTTCGACACAGCCATAACAGTATAGGGTATAGAGATCAGCGCCGAAAAATCCAAACTGACGATCAGCAACACCAATGGAATCAGTGCATAAATAAAGGTCAGCGCAAATAAACTGGAAAGAATAACAAGCTTCAAATACATTGAATCAATTACCACAGATGAGTGCTGCAAACCAGAATTATTTTGCAGGGTTGACTAGACAACAGAATGATTGAGAAGGAGGGACACCAACACTTACACTTGGTTCCAAAAATAAAATTTTATGTACTCCATTTTTATATCGATTTTTCTGTTTTTGTGAAACATGGACGCTAACATCAGATCTACAAATCAGGATTCAAAACTTCGAAATGAGATGCTATCGCAATATCTTTGGCATCTTATACACTGACAATGTAGCCAACGAAGAGGTCCACAACTGTATCGAGCAAACTAATGAACCCTATGAAGGCCTTTTGATCACTTGGAAAAAGCTCGCAAACTTAAGTGGTACGGTGATGTCTCAAGATCACCAAGACGAGTAAACTCAGTCTTGCAAGGCACAGTGAGGGGGATGAAGAAGAAGAGGCAGAGAGAAATTAAGATGGGACGACAACATGAAATAGTAGAAAGTCATGGGATTTAGAGATTCTCAAAGGGCAATGAACCATTCATAGTCAAGCACTTTATACTGGAATGTTTCGACCTCCAATCTACACGTAATCAATATTACAATGTGCAAGACATGAGGGAGCTCTTTAATACAGTTAGTATTTCTTATGTTATAGACTTCCTTAAGGATGTAAACATATATCATAAGTTATAACTTTTATGTTATCATCTTAAACATGTTTATGTGCTATATATGTACGGTTGCTAGATTTTAATTACCTTTCATACGTTTTCGTTGTTATACATTATTTGCAATCCCCGTTGATCAGGAAGCTATATTTTTTATCACCGTTACCATTTTTATCGTTTTACCTTTAGCTAATTGGTTTCGTATTGCTGACCGATACTGAACCTTTTTACCATTTGTACATAATGAAGGATATAACCGTTTGTATGGTGCTAAATGGCCTCTTTGTGCTGCTGCGCCGTAAAAATTCAACCAAACAATCAAAGGGCAGTAAAGAACAGACATAGACGAGGGAATTGGTTGTGAAGTCATCTGTGGTGCCCCCACGACCTCTTATGTTACAGGCTCGACGACGACGATGATGATGATGATGATAATGATGATTTCTTAAGATCATTCTTTTTTTCTAAACCCAGTCAAACAAAGTACACAATATCTTTTATGCTTGCACTTGTTGACCTATTTCTACAAAAGCTGTGAAAAGTGTTAGCTTTAATAGTAATGACCGTCCCTGTGTGTGACTGTGTTGATGTAAAAAAAATCAACTTCTATGTGATAATTGCTACTGGCCACTCTGAGAGGATAAACAATACATGTGTGTTGTTCCTCACCCTCATTGAAATCAAACAGGTTGATGCCAATGCTATTTTGTTTATCAAATTTGGGAATTTCATAGATCTACACTTGAAAATCAATCCCTGTAAAAATGCAGCGTGACCAGATGCTAAGTGTAATCATTCTCTCAATTTGGACTCTTAGAGGGATGTAATAGCACGACCCGCATACAATTGCAAACATTGACGCAACATTCTTCCCTTTAAATATGAATATGGAATGGCTGCTAGCTCTGAGGCGTTTATGCATGGTCGTGTTGACGATGAGTCCTGTGATTCCGACCACAACCCAACCGGAACTATTAAGTTGAAACTTTTCTATTTGTCCCAGTTCATTTTCGTAGAGTAATGTCATGTCAACATCTTCAGCGTTAAAAAAGCGCTCATTGTCGCGTGGCCAAAATAAAACTCTCATTCCCCGGTAATTTTCTGAATAATACCTGCATGTTCAAGTTAAATTTTATGCCGAGGTGCATTTCGAACTGAAAGACTAATATTAGTTGTGTACTTGTTGAAGCGAAGCGCTAACGGAACTTAATTGCTTTTATTTATTACAAAGCTCTTTATTTGTCTAATTGGTTGAAATGGATTTCCAATCAAATGAATCTAACGCCATACAAATATGAAGTTTAACCCCAGACGCTACTTTGATCCCATACACTTTTTGGACGTAAAATTATCGCCTGTAGCTGTGGACAAAGATCTGCGTAAACGTTTTGACGAAATAATCCCACTAATAAGGATTTCATCTACATGTCCGAATTTATTTTATCGGACGAGACCGATGACTTGTAGTTGTATTCATGGCTCACTAGCAACCATACAGCTATATACACGCAAAGGGTACATCCGAATTAAGCTAAAATTGTTTTATCTGACAATACCACAGCGAGAAAACTCATTTGCCTTACTAAATCAAATCACACTGGCGCCTCCACGGTTGCATGAAATTTATCAAATTCGATTGCATGTTTAAGGATAACTGTGACATGATAAGAATACTCGAGTACAATACAAGATGCCGATCTGTGCTACGCAAAAGTGTTGTAGCAGGATGCATAAAGTCCTTTTGGCGGTGTAGACTTTTCCATAGCAACCAGATCGGTTTTATTTAGCCCCTGCTCATATAAAGATCATCCTATAGGCTCTCCAGCAGTCTTTAAGCATATACTTCACAAGGGAACACTTTCAGAACTTTATCCACCACCAGCTCCTCTTCGGTCGAGTCGGTCAAATCCCTTTCTCAAAAATGTATTCTGCCTGCTGATTCTCACATTGTCCCACACTTGAAATTTAGGCTTACAAATATTGCGTCAATCACCTCTTGTTTTGTTCACGTTTACGCTCATCATCCAGGGTCATCCTCGTATTGCTGCGACGTGAATGGTTTTAAATTCTACAATACAGGATAATAAGTCCAAAATTATATTAGTGTTATTGCTGATAAACGTTTTCCATATGCGATTATTGCCGGTTTTGTTAAATCGTTATTCCACGACAGACTTATTCTGATTTTGAGTATTATATAATACAATGCTATTTTTAGAGCGACCGTCCGACACGGTCTTCTTTAAACATTCGCTGACATAATCGATCCATAATCAAAATGACTTTGATGTTTCAGTAATAGCACTAGAATCAGAAATGATACTGTACAATGCCATATGTTTCACAACGTAATGAAATCACCCACCCTTATTTGCTGATATATCAATGACCGTCAGCAAATATTTGATCAGGTCGTTATGATCCCTGATATCCACTGGATCCGACAATCAAATAACATCTACTCCTACAGTGACGACTTTACGCCTACGAATTTTTGTTCGTACGGTTTATACGGCTAGTCAGTTAGTACTTGTGCGCTCTAGGGTTTTCCACGGCCCGGCATATTTATGGTCGACAATATTCAGCAGCATTGAAGATTGGGGAGTTTTCCTCTGCTCTTATGAATATCAACCACTCCGCCAGCAATTTTTACTCCCACTACACTTAACACAACGCCTACAATGCATTCATATACCACATCATAACTAAACTAGACCGCAGCGTCCGATTCTTACCACGATACCTCCTCAGGTTGGACAAACACGACCCGATGTAATAATGGCTGATGGCGATAAGGTTCAGATTCGTGCTGGCCTGAGGCCAGTACCCGTTGAATGTTTCTACGGCCTGATCATGGAACTTACATTCGACTTGTTTAACACCATCCATTGTTTTGTAACAGGACCAGGTTCTCGGCAACATAATTCAACGGAGATATAGCTAAAGTGTGGATCTTTCCGAAGGCTTTGAGAAGGGCTTTATGCAACAGCAGCTACACATCCTTATCACGTGGCATGATTTTACGGTGTGTTTTTGTGTCTTGAATGATGAATATATAATTGTGAATCACCTTGACTTCTTCATACCGTTACTGACATAATGTCGACGATTTACTCCAGCTGAGTTGGCACCCCAAAGAGTACTGCACTGTCATTAGTCTTTTTTTCTCCTACGACAGGTAACATTTTCTAGGACTGCAATACTGTTTGGCCGCGTTGTTATAAGAACATGTTCGGCTTTGAGGTTTAAAGTTGTGGCCTATTTTCCATGGCCTATGCTTCTTGAATACCCTGTTCACTAGGTGAACTTGCTAACAATTTACTCGCTATTTTCTGTCCTGTGGCCGTACCTAGGTTAGATGCACCGGCTACAAAGGTTGAGGTTTCCCTGCTTTAACCGCGTCTCTCGTGATCGGTTTAATTTTCGAAGCAATCTTAGGCAGGAAAAATCTTATTTTGGAATAAACATGGATAAAATCCTGCCGATTAATATGCCCTTGAGCAAGAAGGCTCTTTACGTCGGTGATATTAATGGGATCATTACCATCATGCAATCTGTTTCTGTCGATAAAAAGCGTTTTATTTAATGCTAGCATTGTCCAATATTATTAGAAGTCAAACAACGCATCCAATAATCTCCAGAGAGGGTGATTTAGGTCCGTAACATCCATTTGATTTTAATATTGGACGCATTATGGCTTTTAGCCGTCAATAGATGCAGATTCCAGAGGCAATATCGGTTGTATCATGCGTCCTCGGTCAAATTATGAGGATTGCCCAGTATAGAAGAGTGTATGCTGATTAGAGAGCACTCTCGGTGACGTACTGAAACACTTTATTACGCTCAACAATTTTAAAATATTTTTCAAATATCTGCGATTTCTTACGAGCATTTCGCATCGGAATATATCGACTGATTATACGGCATTGTGGAACTCACTTAACGAGAATAAGAAACAACGTAGCGCTATTCTTATTAATAATACCCTGTTCAAAATAGAAATTAAACCCTAAGGATATCTTAGCAAACACTTGGTACTGGTCATCCATGGCCAGATTATGATAAAAAAATGGTGGAGGTTTTCTACGATTTTATTATTGATCTCTACACCCAAGTTTCCGCCTTGTTTCAGGAAGATCATCAAGTTTACTATCGAGACGAGTTCGGCTGGGTGTTGGTAATACTAGATTGCAGTACCCGTTAGGTTTTTGGCAGCGTGAGCTTTTGGTGCCACCCTTGGAGCTTGTTATTGCTTTTGGAAGATTGGATATAAGATAGCTACTCAATGTATTGCTCACATTGGTGCGTAAATCTAGTATCGAGGCTCCTAAAATTTGAGATAATGTTGCTTTCTATAGCTTTACTCACGAAGTGTTTATAATCTCATCTTTCAGCCGATTTAGACCCTCATCGGACTATTTTAGGCTTATCCAGTATCTCTTTGATCGCGTGAGTGATGGTCAAGATAATCCTAAATAGATTTTTTAATTTGTTCTTCTTTGCTCAACTGTAGTTTCTAGTTTCTCGATACACTTCACCATATCCATGAGGACGTGGTTCTGAAGTAATTCTTCCTCCTCGAGTTTCGTGAGGCTGGTCATGATGTCATGTTTCGTATTAGCGTCTATGATTCTTGCAATGTGCACGTCTTGTTTCACATAGGCAGCCACTCCGATATCAGCTATTTTTGCAATTGGCTAATCCTGTTTGACATTGACAAAATGCTTATGTGACCGGTTTAAACTGCTTCTTCGCCATATTCTGACTAAATTCCTATTTCCCTATTTTATCTTCGAGCACCTGCTATCGATGTTACGCACTTTGTTCAACAAATGTTTGCAGTTACTCATAAAGTTGGCGCTTGGAATCAAGTTTTTAAAAGACATTTAATATTGACCAGCAGTACATAACAAGTTAAGGTGTACGAAGAATATAGAATTCGTCGCCGAATCATAACATTCAATTAATTGTTTTGAGGAGATATTAATCAATTTTGCGATTGTCCAAGCCGTAAAACAACACAAAGCATACCGTGTTGCGAATAAACTACTTAGTCACGTCGTATTACAACCGGATCAAATAAACACTGTAACATTTTTGGCTGCGTGTTAACAAAAAATATTCAATGAATTTGCTCATGGAGGCACAATCGATCTTAGTATCTTCAAACACGATAATGTCATTGCCTTCGTCGGAGACATCCATGATTTAGATACCCTCGCCCTGTTGGAAAATCGTATAAACAAAATCGGTGCCGTTACCATTGGCAATTGCACTGTCATTGGCACGGAAATCCTTAAATTGGAGAGATTCGTTGAATCAAATAGCGTCTGGATTTTGTCTTGCTGAGTTAATCGCGTACATCATGACACGGTCGAATTTGAGCATGATGTTCAACAGCAAATTCATCAACGAACCGACGCTGTTGTAATGACAATTGAGCAACAGAACATAATGCATGTGCTTTTTCTTCTTTTCGAGTGAATTAGAGTCTATTGTTTTCATTATTTATTATATACTATATTTATATCCTATACCATTTTAGCACGCTGATGGATTCGGGAGAATCGATCACCATTGCAGTGACAGTGTCAGGAATTATGCCAATTAAAGAACCGCTCTGGCGATACGACTATAGGAACTATGAACGTGGTCGGAAGTGGCATTATCAGTTTGCAAAACCATTATCCGCCCATCATCTCATTATTTTACCAGTTGTCATCACGTAGGAAGGTTAATTAATACCAAGTTACCGTTAAGCAGTGGCACCATGATCGGGAACCTTAACACGAACGTAAAAACATTGTACTAATTATCCACTTCGACTATAAAACTCACATAAATTGCCTCTTAAGTCACATCATGGAGCCACGTTGAGGTCGCGTAAGCCGATATACGCAATGAAGGTAGTGATCCCATAATCGGATCTCTCAGAATGAGCAAAAATACAAAGTTATCCGGTGTATCCAGGTCTACCCTTGCTTCGAACACGACCGTGGAGAGGTATAGAAATTTAAAAAAAATATGCCGTCCATTACCCGATATATCCTCAAGTGTAAGGGCAAATTCTATATGGTTGCGGATGACGGCTTATGGTCGATGACGGAAGTCATCAACAAACAGTACGTAGACAAACACCGTGTAAAAATAATAACGGTCTTGTGGTTATACTCGCTGGTGGCCGGCCTTGTGGCTATACTCGCTGTTGGCATCAGCAATAGGTCCTGGTTTAGGTTCACAGCCTATTCAGATGTTTTATCTTCTTATTAAACCTATTTCGTCTAAGATAATCATCTCACAGCGTCGGATGCGTGGAACGAGTGGGTTACAGCCTTGTGTCATTGCTAATTTTTGGATGCACATGCAAGTGCGTGTGCACGTCATAAACTGGATATTTGAGGTCCGCGGACACGGTCTAGGTACGCATTTTCAGGTGAGAGTTAAGGGGGATTGAGTAGGATGTTAGCATGGACGCACTTTATAATGGCAATCGAATCGAATTTGCCGTAATGTAAGTTGACAATCTGACACCAAACATATTCCGTTTAAATTCATGACTCTGTATAAAGAATCATCAAGCAAGGGCTTACGTTATTACCAATTTTTTTTATGCTAGACGGTCTTGCGTAAACTATGAACGTATGGCGGTGATCGAATAGCTCACTATAGAACGTGGATGTGGTTTAGCGATGTATATGCTGAAAATGTTCGAGCCCAAATTGAAAAGGGCAACAATAGCGTCAAATACGCATGCATCATGTAGAACAAATGTTAAAACTATTTGAGTGATGTTAAATTTAAAGCAATATCATCAAGGAACGTCGGACGGTGGACGATACGATGGTAGACCTGATGTAGTTATCAGTAGTATGTTTTTGGAAAATGATATGAAATGAAGTTTTCAACCTACTAAACTTCAGCGTAAAGAAAAACGGACGTCATATATCCTAGAACGAGATGATCGTTGTAATCGGTCAGCGACAGCTTTTATCACTGCATAGGCCATCACCTTACAATAATTCACAATGTGGTCTATGTAACATTTATGCAACGCCATTACAATTAATGGAATTTATGCTGTTATGTTTTTTTATCAAGACAAAAACATTTGAATATAATCATACAAAATTTTTCTTTACATACATATATATCATCCGTCTATAAATTTTGGTCTAGTAATATTAACAAAACCACTTTTATTGATGGCACCATTATATACTCGATCATAGTGCTTCTTAAAGACAAGGAAAGACAATTATTTTTAGATACCAAATGAATTCTTTTATCATAATTGAAAACATATCGAGATGGTTGAAAAAAGCATTTACGAAATACGGCATCTATCATGGGAGACTGTGAGACCGGCTAGCATCTGCTGATAATAATATTCGGTTAACTTTCCAACGCGACGGACAAACGGGCACTAAAATTCTTACAGTACAATGTTATCCTCCACCACAATATATCCGTCAGGTAAAAACTTGAAACTAAGAATAATGTAGATTCTAACATTATATCGCACGATCTCACCGTAAAACTTTTTCTCGGTGTACTTTTGGAGATCATTTTCGGTGTATTTTTAGAACAAAGAACATTACCGTCATGGTAACGTCATAGTCGAAGATTCATTCGGGGCTAAAATTTTATTCCACGATTCAAACTATATTACCAAAAGAATACCAACCAGTGACCGTCGCTAGTGTGGAACCTTAAATCGTGGTGGCCATAAAATAATACCATTTGGGGCAGTTTACATAGCTCGAAATGAAATCGTTCAGCTGCACATGGATATCCATTTTGCTAATATTCATTTAAGTAAATTAAATAAGAATCCCATATAACTTGTACACTATCACGACGTATTATAGCAATATTCAGCATAACAAAATGATGAAGTCGCGACTGTGTTAAGAAATAACACTGAGCTCTATTTAGACATAACATTAACTAAGGCGATTGGCAAGCTCGTCGAAAAATATTGCTTACCACAGAGCAACAAAAATATCCAATCATGGTATCGTAAAAATCAAATCGGACTTCATTCGAAAACATTGCATGATTATTAACACCTACTTGCTTAAAATTGATATTGCCGTGAATTTCAATCTCACCAAAGTCGTAGATCGTGGGCCTAATTGAATACTGCTCACAGCCCAACAACGAAGGAAATTGTACGAAAAAGGATCATACCAAGTGACTTAAGACCGCAAACTTATCCTGTAACGTATGACTTGTTGCATCACCAGAGAATAACTTTTCGAATTCGTAATGACCAGCAATGTGTAGCGCGATTAGGTTGTTGTTGTAGGGACCAACGCCATTTTTCAGCATAAGATTGGCTGTACATGGTGGCCAGTATTAATGTTGGACGAAAATCCCCCCAAAACCCCGGAAAAAAAACCCATCGACCCACGTAAAGATACTGGTAAGCTTTCTCACATACCCACACTGGTTGAATCCGAGACTCAAACCCATGCAGGTAGAGGTGAGATGGCAGTAATCGGTATCGGTCAGCGCTTTAGGTCACTTGTTAACGCGATTAGTTGATCATGTGCAGTAGTTTTTTGGCACATAGTGGAGCTTTTTTTCGCAAGCATCTTAGGACTTGTTGCAAAACCTTCCAAGGAACAAATGATCTACAGCATAATTATAAAATATTAAATAGTATTATCTCTTAGTAATTCGAACCCAATGAATGTCAGGATAAGCAAAGCATTAAGTTACTATGAACTCGGTCTCAATTAACAGAGGAATTTGTATTAAAAAAAAACATCTTTGTATGAAGGGAACGACTGAATATAAAAATATATAATAGAAAAGTTCCATTTGTGAAAGTTAACAACAATCCATGTAAGTTCAACATAATTACATTATCATGTAGCCTTTAATACCTTCCGTTGCTGGTCCTAAGATAAACTACAAAAAGAAAATATTTTTTGAGAAGTCTTTCTTAATAGTAATATTTAAATGACAGGTATTTGATTTTTTAGAGCCTGCTATTTAACAACAATTGTTTTTGTGCCTTTATTTCATGAATTCCAAGTGGTCAGTTTTAGCATTTGTAAAGAGTATCATACCAGAATGTAAGAGAAGGATTGGAAAGTGTTAGGTGTTCACTGTATATCTGTAAATTATGTTTCTATATCAAGCAAAATATCGTTAGATGCTAGAGATCTCTAAAAGGGATATATGACAGATCACCTTTCAATTCTGGGACGAAAACTGAAAATCATTCATTTTAATCTCACCAATAATTGTATCTGTATCGCAAATGTACGTGATCATGTTAAATGAAATTGATACAGCAACTAATTTATTGGTCAAAAAAGGTGTCGGGATGCAAATAGGTAGTAATTTGAATTTGATTTGAAATATATCAAACAATGGAGACAACAAGTTGACAATAAATTTACTTCTTTTGAACAAAGTGGCATTGAACATGCGACAAAAAAATATTACATCCACAAAATGTAAGCAAAGAAAACTAAAAAAAACCATATAAAATAACATATGGATCATTGCTGAAAAAGATATTTGATGCAAAGGATTTGATAACGCTGAGAGAAGTGCCTTATTATTATTATTATAATTATATATATATATATATATATATATATATATATATATATATATATATATATATATATATATATATATATATATATATATATATATATATATATATAAACATACACATTACAAACAGGATGGGTAGAATCAAGTAAGATATCTAACATTCAACACCCTCAAAAAAAATTCAGCTGAAAGGAACAGTGAGTTAGCTGCTTTAAAAAGTTAAATGTGTGAGGTTGTAAAAGTATATGTAGGACTATAAGACATTACAATCTGAAGGGGTAGACTTTAAATTAGATTCAAATAATGAATTCCAACAAATTAAACAGTATTTTAAAGAAATGAACATATTATTGATTGATAGAACAATAAGAGAATTTTTTACACCAAGCCTTAGAGCTGCAAACATGATTTAAGGTAGTGTAGATTTTTTCATGTTTGCTATGCCCCAGCGATAAAGTCATGCATAAGCTATAATATACCTGTCTTAGCAATATTACCACGGCCATGTGTTTGATGTCTAAAGCTTGTTGCGGGATAGTGTTTAACTCTTACGCAATGTCACATGACCAGCTCGAAACCAGAATCGTGAATCGGCAAAGATCGCACCATCTAAACAATGCCTTGTAGTTCTTATACCTGTATGTTAACGCTTAGTCTAAAGATCAAAGGGAAACATCGATTTCTAATAGGAATTGAGATAGATGGTGTGACTACAATTTAGACCCGCATGATAACTTTCAACTCGCAAGAGAAAATTTAGTATTTGCCTCAAGGGATTTCGGATCAAGAGGGTTTACTTTGAGATAAGGCCACTCGTAATTTGGCGACAAGACTTAGAAGCTGATTAGAAGGAAAGACAAAACATAAGTAAGTTAAGTAAGTTTTTTACGGAATAGTACGGCATCATAATTGTAATTATTTGTAGCATGTATTAGTGTGTTATGTAGAATCACCTTTGTAGTGTTTCATTTACATGCGAAGTTGAGAAACGGGCATGAGTTTCATAAAGAATTATTAGTTGCGAGGCGACTGTCGTCGGAATTAATTTTATAATTCGCTATTAGGTTACTTCGTTGTAAACTAGTGCATTTGTTAATACGTTATGGTAGAGTTTACACATGCTTAAATTGTGAATTTGGAAACACGGTTGATATATGTAAGATTAGTTACTATGGACGTATGAATATATCAGAGCATGGATATTTGAATATTTGCTTACTTTGTACGTGTTGTAAAGTAAAGAAATGCGTCTGATTTTTGTGTTATTGTTTAATATACCATAATTAGGAATATCTATTGATGTGACGGAATTTATTGATTTATGTATGACAAGTTATTGATACCGTGCTTTATTATTACGTTGTTTACCATACAAGAACGTAAAGGTATCTCGATGTGAATGAATGCGCGACTGAAGAATTTCATAGATCTTATCTTTTAATAGGCTGTGTATGATTTGAGATGAGAAAGCTAAGGACAAGACGGTACCTTTCTTGTGTTTTTGCTGGAAAATTTTTAGGGGACGGAGAACTTCCGGTTCCATTGGGTCCCAGGTCTTCAAGTGTTGGAGACGGAATTTAGGCTGTAGCTGAGACAGTCGAAGTCGACAGAAGAATAGTTTTGGCAGAAAAAATGTAGAAGAAGATGAGAAGGAGTCTAGATAAAGGTAAGGAAGAGAAGTCTACAGAAATTCGAGGAGGGAGAGAGAGACAGGAAATTGGAAAAGACGAGGAAGAAGGGGAAAAGGAAGTAGGAGAAATAACAGAGATAAAGGATACAACAGATGAATTGAAATACAAGGACAGGTGGAAATCGATCTCACACTTCTTACCAAGTGATACATTATGCTTATTAAAGGATCGAACGGAAGGTGTGTAATTTGAAATTTGAGTCATTTGATTATTAAATTTTTATTAAATTTTTATTCATCGATTCTTAAACTTTTTGTATATTTCAACATCTCACTGTCGGTATTGTTGACTGGGGGCTCGGAGCTTTACATCCATCTTTCACTACATTTAACTTCCAACAAAATAGATCCTGGGTGGGAATTCTGTAGTAGCTTAAATAAAACTCTGGGAGCAAAGAGCCCCAACTATAACAGTCCTCACAGATCTCTTGAAACACCTCCCCCATTCCAGAATGAAAGTTATTTTATCATAAGCATAATGCCAAAGTCACAAACAACATTATTTTCAATTTTTCAAAAACCGAACCTTATCACCAACCATATTGTCTTTAAGGCGTGATGTAACTAATTATAATAACTTAATTCTCTGCATATGCATTAGTAGATCACAGAGAAATTATTCAGTCTGTATTGTTATATGTATTGTATGCCTAAGTCTATCTTTAGAATATAGATCAATAAAAGTTGTTTGTCTCAGATCAGAGAAGAGTGTCTTTCTATATTTACAGCTAGCTCCGTTACCTCTCGTCGCCAGAGCCTCCCCAAAGATTTACCATTATAATTGACACCTTTTTCTTAAAAGGACAACTCTCTTCTCTCTCTCTTCCTCTCTGATGAAGAGCCGATGCATATCTTAAACAGTACAAGATTCCTTCTCATAGCAAGAAATGAGAAGAAGGTTATGTTAAGAAACAACAAGTATAGAACGAACGTGATATTCCATCGGAACATACAACTCTCTACATAAAAGGAATTTTCCTTACATAAAGAACTATTTCTTACATAACAATTAGTGGAGAATAAACAGAAGAATCACGAAAGAATATCAAGAATAATAGTGTCACTGCATTTAAATATGATCAACGAGAGAGACTCGCACCAAAACCGTTGCTACCAGTAGACTTCATGCCGCTCAGCTATGCCGTCGCCTCGCCTAGAACAGTTCAGCACTACCATATTCACATGACAGTTTGTTCATTAATCTGTCCCGCTCCTGTTTGAATGTTATCGAACTATCAGGAACTTGCCAGTAACAAAGTATACGCCATTATCAAGGCCCGGTCCAGTTTCAGTGACTCACACTCCATTCGATTATGGTTCCTTTGACCCTACGCAAACTACGACTGTCAACCCAAGCCAGTATCTGCAGCAGACGGCTACCAAATGCACAGACCAACACAGCCGCAACAGTACTACAAGAATCATATTAGTACTTTACATGGCAAACTTATTGCAGTACCTAGAACATTCAGAGTTTAGCCGTTTAATTCAGTTCATGTGACTCATAATACTACAGGCATTTTTAGTGCAAATTTTCTCTGCAAACATAGGATTCTCACAAAGCTATGTTTTTGCTATATCTAAGTTTGAATTTTTTAAATACAAATTGAGAGTTAGTGGGTGAATTTCAAACGATTAACAAAAAACTAATCTAAAGTATGCTACATTTAATTTTTCATTGAGTAGATAACCTTGTTATGCCTACTTCTGTAACATACGTCAGAGTTGCTAAGATTTCTACTACAGAGTGCGAATGAACCTAGTGATTTTAAGTTCCATTCCATACACTATGCATTTATATCAAGCATCAAACCTGCCCGTACTGAATTTTGAAACCATCGTATATACGTTTACTACTAGCACATAGAACCAAGTCTTACCGTATTTACCTATCTTAACGAGAATTGAGAATTGTAATTTTCGCCTAGCCGTTTCAAACATATTGATGCAGATGATGTTGTTTGTCAGCTCAATGGTGTTCGATAATGTTATCGTGATTTTCTTTCACGTGTTTCATATGAAATCATATGATTGTATACTTTATGGTAGTTTTGTAAGGAGCTATTGCCCTGCATATTGAATTTTTGTAGCAGCTATTGCTCTGTATATTGAATTTTTGTAGCAGTCATTGCTCTGCATATTGAAGTTTTGAGCAGCTATTGCCCTGCATACGATCAACTTCTGAGTAAAGTTTTTTGAAACGATAACGGCGATACATTTCTTTTCGTACGTCCTAGGTAACGTCAGTAATACTTGCTCAGTGTTACGATTTTAATGATGCACTAGACCATGTCGAATCAGTTTTACGATTATAATGATATTTTCACTTACTGCTCCTAGGTTAGATATTAAATGCAATTTCTATTTCACACACACACACACACACACACACACACACACACACATTACTCTTGATTAATACCACATTCTTCCAAGGTTCTCTAAGCACACCTTTTTTTTTTTACCTCAATGTCGCTGGTCTTTAATGATATTATGTATGCAATAAGAAGATAAACTCAATATCGGCTATTTAGTACTATCCATAAGAATGAGAGATCTTTTCACCACACATCGCTAAAGCAGATTAATAACCGTAATCACCGAGAAATATGTTCTGCTAATGTTATGCAACATAAAAATAAAAATATAAAAGTACCAAAAAAAGTAAAATAACATAAAAGAAAAATAAGAAGCAAAAAACTACATGCTGATAATAACTTTATATAATCGTCTAACAGGATTAGTATTAGCATAGATTAGTATTAGCATAGATTATGTACACCTACAAATCACACACATACCCGTAGGGTTATCAAAAAAACTTTACCCCCGATGGGAAGGTCCGTACTAAATCACTGAATTAAGTCCAAATAACACCTACAAATTACGCCGTTGTTCTGACAATAGGGAGATGAAATCACTTATACACGCCAACATACTTAAACATTATAAAGTTCCTAAGGATTATCGACCCCCTACACCAGTTACTGCCGACACTGTCACTCAAACGATTCAGAAACCAAATGATTTATTCTGAAGGATATTTCTTTGTATTATGGAAGAGATAATTATAGTTCTATCATCTATTCCATTCCTTTCTCATGCCTTCTATCTCGTTTTCTTCTTTCTGCCTGGCAAACCTCTCAAACATTTTTCCTTCTCTTTAAGGTATGGATGGAATATGGATTTGGTTCGTAGGATTGTGTTCCTTTTTTAACTCTGAATTCAGGATCCGCAGTATCAGAACAAAAGCAATTTGCACTATGGGTTATCTCCAGCCTCTCCCACTACTTTATGGTTCAACCGATAAGTGGATTCGCACTTTTAAATCAGACTTTGACGGAATTATTCAGTCGCATTTATCGAATATTGTCGCATATTTGTCAAATGTAGCTACATAAATGATATTCTTTCACAGTTAAAGTCAACACGTATGCAGTTTAGTATAACAATCTCATTTATGAATGAATTAATTCATCAAGGTGTTTTGCAAACTTCAAATGTATTAAGAGAGAAGTTTAACCCTTCATTGGTAAAATAGGTAAATACCCATTTGGAATGCTAACAAGGAAAACAATGCAACATTACCGGGTCACATAAATGTGCTGACACAACAGTAAAATGAAATTTTGGTGATATAATTCGAGATGGAGGTGATTTCTTATCCTATACTGACAGATTGATAATCCAATTAGAAACATCTTAACGGCTATTGGTCGAAATTGAATAACATTTATACTATTAGAGCAAAAAATGCTCCCCATTGTCGAAAGCATCCGTGAAGAATATTAGAAAATAGAAGAAATGTTTGCTGCTCAAACTGTTGAGACTCAACAAATTAGTTATACAGCGGAATTTTCAGCAGGCAAGATTGCCTCCTGTACTGATTTCACAGCATGTTTTAACTGGACGCTTTAAATCAGAACAAAAACAACCGTAGACACAAATACGTATGTTCTGCTGACATTATACAAACTGACAAAAATAAAACTAATAATAAAACAGAGTAACCTAAAGACTAGTCACAACCCATTGGTTATTCTACTTTTCTCAAATTTTTTTTCTGATGTCGTGCCTTAATTTTTTTCATTGTAATTTTGTATATTTCTACATATTGTAAAAAATCCTTTTTCAGTGTATTGCTTTTACCTTTATTGTAGTGCATTTTTCAGTGTATTTGTCATAGTCATAATGACTATTATAGTGCTCTATTTTGTCTGTAGTCTATTGAATATTATAGTATTTTCTCATTGTATTATCATCTTTTTGAACTTTTAGTTACAAAATTAGATAACTTGGTTCAATTTCATGGCTTGCATGACATAATAACCGACCTACTTTAAAAGCCATTTTTACAAATGTAATCCTAAATAGTCTGGTTCAGAGATCATAACAATAAACGATTCACTCGCTTTCTTTTCAACTGTAACGGAATCAATCAGCCGAACGAAACAGGTCTCGTTTTCTTTTCAACTATTACTTCTTGTTACGAGTGGTAATCCATGTCACGAGTGGAAAAAAGCAATTTACCAAAATTAGCCATAATCCATGTTATGAGTGGAACAAAAGCAATAGCCTATTTACAATAATGAAAGGTTTTAAACAACATATAGCAAACATTTAATCAGTTCACGAGATTAGCCTCCATTAGGAGAGACCCTCTGATCGGGACGCGTACGTGTGCCACATTATCTCGGGATATATAAAGGCCGAGCCTATCTGAAACTTCATTTGTTAGTCCCAGATCAGAGAAGAATGTCTGTCTGTATTTACAGGTGATAATTTCCTATTACTTACTTTTAAAGCCTTTTTTAGTAACTTGTAGTCGCAATATTTTTGTGAGTTCTCTTTCTATGCACATTTATAATGTAATGAAAAATTTTATTTATTTTATGTTTATATGTATGAATTCACTACCTTCATAGTATTCTTTATATAATACAATATAATGTCCAGTGATCGTCTGCAGGTTGTTATTCTAAATTATATGAAACAAAATATATTCCTTGAAATAATTATAGCATCAGTCGTAATTATTGAATTTTAGGCTTCAAGCAATATTTAATCATTTGGATAGCATTCTAAAATGCAGGGAACTCTACAAGCATATGAAGTAGTAGATGACAGAGAAATTATTCAATATGTATTGTAATATGTATTGTATGCCTAAGTGTATCTTTAGAATATAATTCAATAACAGTTGTTAGTCCCAGATCAGAGAAGAGTGTCTGTCTATATTTACAGCCATCTCCGCTACCTCTCGTTGCCATAGCTTCCCCAAAGATTTTCCATTATAATTGACACCTTATTCTTAAAAGGACCACTCTCTTCTCTCTCTCTTCCTCTCTGGTCAAGAGCCGATGCATATCTTAAGCAGTACAAGATTTCTTCTCATAGCAAGAAATGAGAAGAAGGTTATGTTAAGAAACAACAATTACAGAACAAACTCGATATTCCATCGGAACAAACAACTCACTACATAAAAAGAACATTTCCGTACTGTTGTGTTACCGTGTTAAAACATAATAAGAGACGCCGTGTTCTAACTATCAATAACTTATATATATATATATATATATATATATATATATATATATATATATATATATATATATATATATATATATATATATATATATATATATAAGTGACTACTGTGAAGTCTTAACACCGAGAGCTATCAGAGAGGCAGTGCCTGTAGATAGTACCAGTGGAACTATGACTCATACACAGAGAGTGCTGATTGGTCAGTCACACATGTATAATGTTACATCTCTCTTCTTACAAAGAAAAAGTTTTAATAAAACTTTTAACAAACTAAATGAGTCATAAGCCATTAGTATTAACATATCAGAATTAAGCGCGTCTTTGATATCAATGATTAGAATTAACTAAGTACACATATCTGAGACAGACTGAGAAGGCAGTATACAATTTTAAGAAATCGTATTGCTTGTTTGATAGATATTTAATGTAAACTGATGGTCCTTATCTTGAATCACCGTCAGTGTTTATCAACAAAACCATACAATGTGCTACACTAATGAGTGTTCTATTAGCTGAGTCTCTTTTAACTGCGAGTGCCGGATTTCACAGTTGTTTCATATCCAGGTTATGTCCAGGTGTTTGGAACTGATATTATACTGACACTCTTATCTTTGGTTTCACTAGCCTCCCAGAACGTGTGTAAAATCCGCCTTGCGGACGAACCCATGAGACCGTTGCGTCAGGCTCAGGCGTACTTTGGCTGAAACATTTAGATTCCATTGACCTTGAAATTGATTTAATGGCATTTGCGGGGAGTGGTGATACAACTGTACAAGATGTGTGTTCAACCTGAGGGGGGGGGCGGTGGTGGTATTTCATTAGTTTTCAGGAGTAAACGTCTATTGCGACGATAAATGATACCATCTTTGGTGCGAACTGTATATGACCTTTCGCTGTGTTTTCTTACTGCCACGGCAGGTTCCCATTTTTGACCTTTCAATTGAACTCGGGTTGATTATCTTCCTTAAGTGGTTTTAGTGGTTTTGCGTTTTTGTCATAATAATTCTTAGTTTTCCTCTTACAAAGTGTAATTTTCTTTTTGACCTCAGCGGTGATAGGTGTTTTTGAAATTAATTTTTCGCGGGTTGTTGGGAGAATTGATCTAAGCTGTCTCCCCATCAACAATTCTGCTGGTGAGAACCCGATATCAAGAGCAGTGGCTCGGTACTCTAATATGCCTATAAGTGGTTCTCTGCCGTCGGCTTTTGCTTTTGAGAGAATTCTCTTTACAGTTTGAACTGTTTTCTCTGCTAGGCCGTTTGACTGAGGGTATGTGGGACTCGATGTCACGTGTTTAAAGTCCCATTCTTTCGCGAAGCTTGCGAACGCGCGAGAAGAATAGCATGTTTGATTGTCGCTGACGACGACTACCGGTATTCCAAAGCGCGCGAAAATGCTTTTCATGTGATTAATAACAGTGCAACGTTTTGAGCTAACGAGTGCCTTAACTTCGAAATAGCGACTGAAATAATCTACTACAACAATGTACTCTTTATTATCCCATATAAATAGGTCTGTGGCGACTTTTTGCCATGGATATTCAGGGACGTCATGATTAATGAGAGGTTCCTTTTGGTTAGAGCTTCTGCGCTCTAAGCAGATAGTGCATTTTGACACCAAATCGGAAATGTCGGCTGAGATTTTTGGCCAAAACAAAACATCTCTGGCTCGTTTCAGACACTTTTCAATACCTAAATGTCCTGAATGTACAGTTTCTAGCATTTTCTGCCTGAGGGCTTGTGGTATGACTATTTGGTGGCCTTTTAAGATTAACCCATCTACAACTGAAAGTGTATCTCTATAATTCCAATAGTCGATTATCTCTGATTGACAGCTTGACCTCTTTTCAGGCCAACCTTCATTTATGACCTGTTTCAGTATGACCATCTGGGGGTCTTGTTCAGTGAGAGATTGAATTTCTTCCTTCTTACGATCAGATACAGGTAATGCTGATAACGCCATATGCACCTGCATATCTATACCGTCAGATAAGATAGGGTATGTATCCGATGAGAACTTACGGGAGAGTGTATCTGCTACGGGTATGTTCTTACCTTAGTAATGTTTTACCTCAAGGTCATAACGCTGTAGTTGCAAAAGCATGCGTTGTAGACGAGATGGGGCTGCATAGAGGGGCTTTTTCATTATAGAGACAAGTGGAAGGTGGTCAGTTAGAACGTGTACCTTTCTCGCGTATACATATTGATGAAACAGTTTGCATCCGAACAGTATAGCAAACATTTCTTTCTCTATCTGAGCGTAATTAATCTCAGTTGTGGTCAAGGATTTTGATGCATAAGCCACGGGCTTATCATCTTGCATTAGGGCGGCACCCATCCCATATTTTAATGCGTCAACTTGCAAAGTCAGTGGTTTCTTAGGGTCAAAATAGGACAGAACAGGTCCAGGGCTTATAGTAATTATGTCTTTGACCTTTTGAAATGCGTCTATTTGAGGAGAGTCCCATGAAAACTCTACGTCTTTCGCTAACAGTTGTCTTAGTGGACTTGTGACCTCTGCCAATTTTGGGGCAAATTTGGACAAGTAGTTAACTATGCCAAGAATGGTTTCTAACTCCGCGCGGTCACGAGGGGGTTCCATTTCTCTTACCGCTGCTACTTTGGCGGGGTCGGGTTTTAGATCTTCGGCTGACAGAATGTGCCCGAAGTACTGAACTTCTGTGACGCCCACTTCTAGTTTTTCCTCATTTAACTGAATTCCTTTTTCGAGGGAACGTTTGAGAATGTTTCTCAAGGTTGTATCATGTTCGTCGCGTGTGCGTCCAAAAACTAGTATATCGTCACAAATCGAAACAATACCACTTAAACCTTCAAAACTCTCATCGATCTGCCTTTGGAATTCATCTTGAGATGATTTCAAACCAAATGGGAGACACAAGAAACGGTAACGGCCGTAAGGGGTGTTGAAAGTTGTGAGGTATGAAGAGTTACGTGACAGTTTTATTGCCCAATATCCTGACTGTGCATCCAATTTGGTGAAGTATTTTGCACCTGTTAATTGGGATAGGATATCATCTAATGTGCGCATAGGGTAATGAGGACGCACAATTGCCCTGTTAGGGTCTTGTGGGTCGAGACATACCCTTAGTTTACCCGATTGCTTTTCGACGACAACCATAGAATTTACCCATGCTGTAGGTGATGTAACTGGGGCAATGATATTTTCATTTTCCATGCGATCAAGTTCAGTTTTGAGTCTGTCTTGAAGTGCAACAGGTACTCGCCGCGGAGGGTGCACAACTGGTATGGCTTTGGGGTCGATGTGTATGGTACATTCCCCTGGGAAAAGACCTATACCGTTGATACTTTGGCATATTCCTTGAGAACAACCGCCTTAGTGAGAGGTGTACTCTTGTTACAATGTAAATCTGACATCTGTGTCTGAACAGAGTATGTAAATTTAACTAAGCCTAACTCCATACAATACTGTAAGCCAAGTATAGGTGGTGCTCTCGTTTTAACAATGTAGAACTCGAGTTCATGTGTATGTTCATTGCGTTTACATGTGAGATTGACTGTACCCATTGTGTTCAATAATTTGCCGTTATATGCAGATAGTGTGTTTAATGTAGATTTAAGAGGATGTTTTATGCCTAGCTTTTGGAATATATGCGAGGGTATGATGTTAACTTGGGAGCCAGTATCCAATTTAAAATCAATAGAAAATAAATTAGGTCCTACCTCTATCGCCGCATACGCCTGTCCATTGGCAACTATATCCCTTTTTACACTGTCAATAAATAAATCCTGGTTTTCAGATTCATTGTTAATCACACTAACCGTTTTTGATCTACAGACTTTCTCAAGGTGATTGAGTTTATGACACTTATTGCAAGTCTTTCCTTTCGCAGGCCACTTGTCCTGGCTTGAATGTGTTTTGTATCCGCAGTATCCACAGGTCGCGTTCACGCTTCGTCTGGAAGACGTGGTCCATTTCTTCTTCGACTGTAGTTCTTTTGTCTTGGCCTGTCTTTGAATTGTCGCATGTACTTCTGGTCTGACTGATGCAGACATGGTCTGTAACTGCTCCTGGGCATATTCATGGCTTTGACCAATGTTAATAGCCCTTTCCAAGGTCAACTTTTCACCTTCGTTGAACAGTTTTTCTCGTATCTTTAATGACGATACCCCGAAAACGATTCTATCCCGAATCATGTCGTCTTCGTCTTTGAAGAGACAGTCCTTGGCTAAGAGTTTCAATGAAGTCACATACTGGTCTATTGTCCTGGAGCCTTGAATTTCATTGTTAAATTTAAATCTTGCAAAGACTGGATTTAATTTTGGTTGCACGTGATGTTTGAATTTTGTAAATAGCGTTGATGGGTCCTTTTTTTCTTCCTCCGTCAGAGTCCATGTGTTAAAAATATTTCTACCTTTGTCGCCTACCCAAAGTAGAATGTAGTTGGCGTTGACCGCATCAATTCTTCTACTCATCGGTCCGTTAAATATTATTTCACAGTGTTGTTGGAATTTAGCCCATGATGTGGTAAGGTTAGAAATGTCCCAGTCCATGGTAGGGGTTGGCACGCCGGAAAGATCCATTTCGGTGGTATTAAATTCGTATGCAGAATTTACAACGTTTTTATGGTTTTAAATTCGTGCAAAATCTTCCGTGGATTGTAAAGTTATTGTTTCAAGATATCCATTTACGATCCATGTGCTATTCCAAACATGATATGCTATTCCAACCATAATATCCTATTCCAACCATGATATCTCACTTCTGACACCATGTTGTGTTATTGTGTTAAAACATAATAAGAGACGCCGTGTTCTAACTATCAATAACTTTAATATATACAAGTGACTACTGTGAAGTCTTAACACCGAGAGTTATCAGAGAGGCAGTTGCCTGTAGATAGTACCAGTGGAACTATGACTCATACACAGAGAGTGCTGATTGGTCAGTCACACATGTATAATGTTACACGTACATAACGAGATTTACTTACATAACAAGCCTAACAGAAGAAATACATCAGCTATCAAGTGAAATATTTTACCTGCACTACTTGTTTTATATTATTCTTCTTTCAATTCTAATCTTGGCTTTATCTTTATATCGCTTTAAGAAGTAGCTGCTTGTAAAACTGCTAATTGATTAATTATTATGTTACGAGCTTGCCGTTGTTGATACGAGTCGCTTTTCTGACAGATATGGAAGGACTCTTGCTCATTCAGTTATTATTTGTACAAATAAATCTACTTTTAGATGCTTCTGGTTATAGTTATTACTTCAAATTCAATGAGCGAAATAATAACTTCTTTCTTTCTAAACTATTTCCATTACCTGAAAACTGTGATAGAAAAAAAAATCACAAATGGAATAATAATTTGTATTGATGTTATGAAACTCCCTGAAGAATGTCCAACTTTTTCTCGCCAAGGTTAGCAAAAACTTTAGATTATTCAAAGCATTTGATAAATTTAATATTAAATCATTACCCATTTTTGATCCTCTATATATCCATGTTTAAATGTTACCAAAGTGTTAGTCAGATGTAATATCTATGGCAAAAATTATTTCACAACAGGAATACGCGCATCATCGATTCTAAAACCCTAAGTAAATTAACTTGGCATTATTGTATATGATTTTCTTTCCATGATTTTGATGACTTTTACGATAAAAGTGAATGTGAGGACAAAACTAAGCAACTTTTACTAATAATTTATCTAGCGATGGATTTCAAGCTCCTTTACATCATCTCTAATTACAGGTGATGAATATAAAGAACATATCAAGCATAACTGAACATAGACGAGGATAGACATGAATCAAGACTCATTTACGCAACATTCAAAGAGCACTGCTTTACTATTAAGTTGGGAAAATTTATTTTTTTGCAAATTTTAGAGGAAAAAGGTACTCAAAAGAGTTTACTACCGTGATTGTATAACAAACAAAAATGAAACACTACTTTTAAAAAATTTAATTCTTGAGATTAATTTATATTTTAATTTCTTCTTTGGTTTCAAATAATATTATAGATTCTTCAATTTTCAGAACATAAGGGATACAACATAAGCAAATAATAAAGGGGGAAAAATTAAAGTAAGAACATACCTCAACTGTCGTAATTTATGTTTTCGTTTTTTTGCAGATAAACCAACAGTTACGGTGAATGAGTACAATTACACCATAAGAACGGGAGAAAATTTGACTGTGCATTGTTCTATCGACGGACACGACAGTACGGTTGAAAGGGTGGAATGGTTGAAACAAGAAAATTCTCAATACAGATATCTTCAATCCTCCACGAGGGTATTCTGGGACATTTCAAGCCCTTCACTGAAAATTATTAATGTTAGCTTCGATGATGCTGGAAACTATACATGCAGAGGAATGACAGAGGTTGGAGCTGGACAGAGTCAGCAAATCATCGTCCAAGTATTCTGTAAGAAATGATATACATCACAATTATTAAGGACATTTTTATTTTTTATAATGTTCTTTTACATTTAAGCATTCCAGCTATATGATTTACAACACAATTATTAAGGACATTTTTATTTTTTATAATGTTCTTTTTCATTTAAGCATTCCAGCTATATGATTTACAATACAATTATTAAGGACATTTTTATTTTTTATAATGTTCTTTTTCATTTAAACATTCCAGATATTGGACAAGAGCTAAATTATCGTACAAACTTAAAGTAAATATATCCGTACAGGTCACCAATATTTTTGACCGTTAATCCTTTTTGACAATCATTTCAGCATCCTTTATTTGAAACGTTGTTAATAGACACTGTATGCAAGATTTCAGGAGTTAAAGGTTCATGGTTGCAGAATATGTTTGTATATTGTTACAAGTATTCAAATTCCTTTTTAACATATCTTCAAAAAATAGGTACATAGCAGTATTACTGATTTTCGATCACACACACACACACACACACACACACACAGATTAATTAGTTAAGGAAAAGTTGTTGATACATTGGATAAGACATTAAACATTTTTTTTAAAAATCAAATATAAAAAATGTATGAAACATATGAAAGATATATATATATATATATATATATATATATATATATATATATATATATATATATATATATATATATATATATATATATATATATAACACGTATATCAAATAGGACCAAAGCGAGTAAAGATATAGCCAAATGCAATCTATGCCAAAATGATTCGCCAACTCATTGATCCTGTACGTCAGATCTAGAGACTTAGTAGGACAACGGCTGACGGCGATACGTAAACGTCAGCAGATGATTTTCAGGTGTCTGTGAAATGCACGGCATGTATGTATGTATGTATGTATGTATGTATGTATGTATGTATGTATGTATGTATGTATGTATGTATGTATGTATGTATGTATGTATGAATGTATGTATGTATGTATGTATGTATGTATGTATGTATGTATGTATGTATGTATGTATGTATGTATGTATGTATGTATGTATGTATGTATGTAATGTTCTCATCACATTCTGAGGACCTAATACCGGAAACTAACAGGTTATGATGTGACACTACGAAATAACAAGTTTCTTCTGTGAAAACGTTCACTCTTTGGAAGGTATTACTTAAGCAATAAGGCTTCTCTGCGGGGGGGGGGGATGCAGGCATAAATGCAGTTTGCTTAGGGTCTAACGAAAGTTTGCATGCCATTTTGACCAAATTTGTCAGTATTCACGACGTATTCACCAAGTTTGGGTACTAGGCAGGGAATTTAAGGAATTTACGAATATCTCACTAACTGAGGTAATACATGTTAGGTCAATCTAGAAAAAGTAAATCACAAGGTCAGATACAGATGAGAGCAGCAGGCGTTTTGCTAAGGACCATACTTTTGGACAGCAACATATAAAGATGTTTCAGGTCGTAATTACTATACATTTCAATATTTGTACAAGATTAGAGTGGTTGTATACATCAGGAAAAAACACAAAACGGAAGAGCTTAAAAGCAAATGGTATGTCAGCTGCATCAAAAATGGCTTCTCGTACTAATACCTAAACAGAAATTAAAGATTTTAAAGTTATTGCTACACTAACACTTGTTGTGTCTTCGTAAGCTGACTTTAGTACTATGCAATCATTTTGAGATGACCACTGGATCATGAGTTCAAGCTATCAAGGAGAATCTAAAGATTAGCAACACGGACTTCTACAAAAGGAAAGGGAACAGCCTGAGTTTGTAGATGACAGATAAATATTATGCCATAAAGTATAAGAATCATATTGGATCATGTAGTAAATATAATAAAATTCCTTTTTGTGGGTGAAATGCCTTAGAAGATAAAAGTTAATCATGAATTGTATTACCTGTTAATTAAAATAACAGATATTAACATTGTTAATAGATAGAACGTCATTGTGCGTTGGGTCTTATGTGGGGATGAAGGTAGTGGTAGGATTGATTAATGTTTGTGCAGTGTGTCTGATCGGTTTGTACCTTCATTTCCAATCCCGTTTGACAAGTATTTTATGTTCTGTTTTCCCCTCTTTTTCCTATTGAAATGTCTCAATGGTCATTCATTTTCTACTTTTCAATAATTATAGGCAAGAG
>JAEAOA010001701.1:67500-152500 GCA_016746295.1 Potamilus streckersoni
AAATTACAAATTGGACAATTTTGTTTCTTAAATATATTGTTGTCAAATTTTGAAGCAATCTAAATTTAAATACTAAATTTAAATATTTTCGTAGGGGAATAGACCTGAAAAGCTGAACTAACGCAAAGGATATAAACAGCAGCGTTGTCATCAGAGGGTCTCCATCTGATACATCCTATACAGATGCAGTAATATTCATCCAATGAAAGGACCGTGTCATATGCATGCATGAACATGGAACACACAAACGGTTCGAGGTGCAATGGAACATATTTGTTTTTCTGTACATGTTTAAAACATTGTAAATTTGCTTATATCTCAATGCAATATAAGGATTCGTCGAGTGCATACAGCTGGTCAGATAAAACCGTGTACAGTTGTTTTTTTTCTTTCTCATACAGTGTTAAACTTTTAAACGTATATTCCTATTAACTAACTTTAATGAAGCCATGATACCATTTCGTTGAATTTCCCGGTGAAATCTCTTAAATATAATGTTAGCAAGTCACTCTTACATAAATGTGCCGTCCTACAGTTATTGTAAAGACTGAATTTATAAAGTAGCAAAAGAAGTGATGTGCGTGTATATTTTAATTAGGTTTTTCACACCAATCTGTAGAGGGAATATAAAATTATATAACAATAATTATCGTATGGTTAAATTGTAGCTTGATTCAATACAACCTTATCATAATTAGGTTAATATGCACGTGTGAATTTTCTACAGGTAACGTGTATAATAAATAACACGGTGAATTTTCTACAGGTAACGTGTATAATAACACGGTGAAAAGTCATTCTACTCAAATGACTACATCCTTTCAAAGTAAATTGATTACACTATTCTGAAGTTTTGTCAAATAAAACTAGCAGTTTTGTTTTTGTTTTTTTTTTTTATAAAGCTGGTAAATACAAGGTTACAGTTGTAGTCCTTTAAAATGAACTGAACCATTCAGCGAATAATCTTCAATATTTTGCTCGCCATGTTTCGTAGTCAATCCTCAGTTGATCGCAGAACTAATGTTGTTTGTGGTTAATATAGCGATATAATATGTTGTGAAAACTATACACCTTTCATAGCATTTTTTTGACATCGGATATGCATTCATGACGCCATGTAGGTCGTTAGAACCGAGCAGGACGTGAAAGGTGTTTCAGAATTGCAGAACACAAGCCGATATTTAAAGAAAATGTGCTCATGCACTTTACGGAACAAGGTACATAGTAATATATCCTTCTTTAATTTTTTAGTGACAGATTGAACATTTACCTTTTTTCATGATAGACATCACGTTTATGACTATTTATGTCAAAATATTAATATTTACAATATATTAATGATAATTTTGCCTAATATTTCCTGAGTTATCCATACATAACAAACTCCATTGGAAAATGACGGATTTATAACTTTACCGGCCAAATACATTTACTGGCGTCATCCAATTTCTTTAACCTCACGTAACATTGGTAGGAATGACTATTCCAGGGTATCTGCATATGTAAACTCTATTTCCATACTGTGCTCTTCTGAAGATGCATGCTACACTCAGTGGATATATTCGACATTCATCGAGAACGACAGCGTTATAGTATATCTTTTACAGCATTTATGATGAACATCCTTATTTCTTGTGTATATCTAACGTTCTAATATCACGAATTCCAAGGAAAAATATACTGAGAAAAGATTCATCCTTTAGTGTGTCGATTTCAAAGGGTAGTTGTTAAATACCAATTTAATCTTACATGGCTGAAAGCATTCTTACATACCATTTAATATTACATTGCTGCCAGTATTTTATTACATACCCAATTAATATTACATGGCTGCCAGTATTTATTACAAACCCATTTAATGTGAATGATATGGTCTTTGAATTTTCAAAATATGGTAAGTTTATGTTTTTGCAAAAAGATATTTTTAAAGAGGAACTTTCGATTTGTCTATTAACATTTCTGAGTAATTGAATTTGTTTAGCAAATTGGATGATAAAAGTGACTATCATTTGCAGCATAAATGGTGACTATCAGACAGACAGCAGCCACTTGTTTGACTGTGACACAAATTTCAAAGAATTACATCTTGTTACAAACGTGTTGAGACTTTTCCATCAATGAGGCAAATGCAGGGAAGTGTAGGTTTGTTTACATTTTAAATTCCTGCAACTGTTCAAGACGATAAAAAGAGAAGACATCAGTACAGTTTGTAATTTTCGTGTAAAAGTATATAAAGAAATATTAAAGTTAAAGCATGCATGTTAGAAATAGACTGCATCTTCGTTTTCTTCAATTTATTTCCATACATTTTCATCATTAATTTCATTGCATCAATAATATTTGCAATAAATGAATACATAAAAATAGAGCTTGAATGTAATTTACATGAGTTAGTTTTCTTCGAAATATTGAATGTATTTAATTTCTGTCAGTCCGTAAAATTACGGTTTTGGGAACGGAGATTTTTCAGAGGGATGTACATTATTTGTCATACAAAAACAAATGCCAAGTAAATTTTTGAAAAGTATACATTACAAAATGTAAACGAATGATTAAATAAAAAGGGACATGTCATAAATGTAAAACCAGATAAGTGTTTTATTCCGGGCTGGGTGGGTGGGTGGAGAACTCGTTTTATACGGCGTATGAACATACCTTACGGCCTGACGACTTCGACGACTCCCTCCCTTGGCCTTATCAAACTCGTTCTTTAAGAACAAAATACATAAGTACTTTTGTGTGTATATTATATCTGATATTTTGCCTAATTTTTCAAAGAAGTTTATTATTTCTTATTGGTCATTCATTATTTTTCAATTTTAATATATCGATCCTGTATCAAGCATATTTTTTTTTTGTTTCTTTGGACACAATTCAATAAAGATTTAAATCACCATTGTTTTCTTGGTTATATTGATTTGAGGTACTGTCTCCTTTGTTTGCTCTTTAAACCTTGTTAAAACTAGCTTGGTTCATTTCTCTTTTGAACATGACCGTTTCCATGGAGATCTCGCAAATATTTTATGCTTATATTTGGATTTACATAAAAATGTGTAATTGAGTCTCTATTACGAATATACGAGTCTAAATAGATATATTTACTCTTAATCTGTGCGCCTGAAGCGACCTTTTTTACATATTGGGTTTATTACTATCGTTATCAATGCATAGGTTTGCTGCCTAAATGGGTCTATGTTGCATATTGTTCATATTGTCCATGTGAAAAAAACATACACATGCATCAATTTTTTTACTCATTCCGTCATTATTTACATGTTGCAGGCTATAGTGATCTTCAATATTGTTTATACAGTCAGAATAATATGTATTCTACTCTTATTTAAAAATCATCATCAATTTCTTCATCAATATTATCAAAATCATCATCAGCAGCATCATCATCTTTTTCATTATCAGTCGCTAATCTTTATAGAATTGATCGACAAATTTAAGCTACATTAGATCGGGATATGAGAGGTTCAAATCTACCAATCCTTCAAACCTTCTTTCAATGGGATCAGTTGAGTTGACGCAACTACATGACCCATTACAATACTGTCATTATTTGCAATGCATGTTATATAACAATCGTTTCTACTAGATATTTTACCAGTGAGTACCTTAGAAGGTCAGCATTTTCCTATGACTGAGAGTACAAAATTATTACAAGTTTTGCAACCAAAATAAGTTTAAATTAAGCTAATCTTTGTATTACGTTGTAAAGAAAATCCTCGATATGATGTGAAACACATGGATGGAAAATATTATTAAGTGTATTAGCAGTAGAGAGGGTTGACCCTACCAATTTGTGGAGCAAGTGTTTCTAAAATAAATATTCACACGAAAATAATGTAAAAGAAAGTCAATACCGCCGAACTGAAACCTCTAACCGAATTGAGATTTTCTCTACGGGGATTAGTTCGCGCTGTTACTTTGCCGTTGACATCCGTGTTTATAAGATTTTGTGATCGTTCGTTTATGTAATCGTGCGGGCAATTTTTATCCAAATAATGTGTCAAATCCGTTATGATATCTTGACCTGAGATATGCAAATATATGGCTATAAAACAAACGTCGCAGCTTGCGCATGTGCAAAGACATTTTTAAATTTGTTCATGTCCATATCCTCATAACAAGAAGTATAATAAATATTTTGCAGTGTATGATTATTAACTCCGTTAATCACAACTAAAATATTGCAATTATCCCTAAGCACTTTTGGAATTTGTGTATAACGCTGTGTAACATAAATCACGTCTGCAATTTATGCCTGCCTTTGGAAAATATCCTAGCTGAATTTGATTGTTTATCTAGCATGACATCAACGTAAGTTATTAATACTCCCATCAATGTCGTCTACAGATGACGATCCATCAATATCAGTGTCAAAATCAAGAACGCCACTACCTTCATTTAACGATTTTCAATTTTTATTAAAATCTTTCAGTGCTTCATAACATCATTGATCATCTACAGATGATGCTACTAAATATAATTTATCCCTCTTTAGCCATCTCATTATCAGATTAAGCAATAATTTTGTATTTTTCCTGATCCAGATGGACCTATTATTATCATTCTGATAGAATTCGGTAGCACTGGGCGATGCTTGACTGGCTCCTGTCTTCGTGTTGCCGAAAAGTCAATTATATCCATATGATAAATAATATGAATCTATGTTGTGGTCGATGCAGGTCCGCCATGTCAACCACTGCATTAACAACAATAAAATAAAAAAATAAAAAGCGTACACTAACAGGTAAGTATGAAAAGAGTGGCACAAAATATATAAACTTATTTTAATTATAAAAACGGGAGGTGACATTGCTGCTTCATTGGGAAAATTACCAGGATTACCGAGGGCAAAATGTTCCGGGGAAAAACACGTACCGGGTTATAATTATTGTGGGCCAGGAACTCGTTTAGATATTCATAGTGACAATCAAGATCACCCTTGGCCCGCTGAATATCCCATAAATGGAATCGATCAAGCATGTTACATTCACGATATTGCTTAACGATATAAAAATTTATAATAACGACATCTAGCAGATGTGAAATTAATTCATGTCATAAATAATATAAAAGATAAATCACTTCAAGAACAATTAGCTGCTTTTCTGGTAAAATCAGGTATAAAAGGTAAAATAATGATATGACCAGGGTAATTAATTATATGGTTATTAAAATGGAATCTATTTATCATTCCCCAAGAGAATATTGGAAGGGCAAATATGCGATTAGTAAACTTGCTGAAGCTCCAATAGTCTCACCTGATGTTGCTTTGGCGTGGTTAACACGACAGGCAATATGGCAAATATACCTACATCCACATAAACAAATTCAGTACTCGTACTTTGTTTCAGCGTCTCCAATGAAGTTCATCAAGTAAATATTTTGTTTTTACCGCACGATATTATTAAAACTCGTGGACATAAATCACGCACAAACATATACGCTTTAACTGTCTTTGATGTTGCAAGTAGATATAAAAAAGCAGAACCACTGTCAACAAATACAGCAACTGAAGTTGTTTCTGCGTTTTAATGAATTTATCAACGATTATACGGGTCCCAGGGTGGTCTACGATGACCACAGTTACTGCAAGTTAATCCTGGCAAAGAATGTCTGGGTGCAGTATCATCGATGATGAAAAAACATAATGTAAAAATTAGACGAGGACACATTGCAATTCATCGTGATCAGGCAATCGTTGGAAGATTTAATCGAACACTTGCTGAGAGGTTATTTGGAAGCCAGACTGCGAAGGAAATAATTCAGATAGAAAAGATTTCGCAAATGGATTGCAAGACTGCCAAGTGTCATAACTGCGTTAAATAATGAAATTAATCGTTATGTGTCAAATTTTTACACTTGTTGAAACTCAAGGTAAACTAAATTGTGCTTTGAAGTTGACATAATCAAAACAGAAAGTTCTTGAGACAGTTCAATGATTATTTCTTTATTTCATCTCCAAACATGAAAAGCTACGTTTATCTTCAGTAGAATCTGACAGAGTCATTATTTGTGGTACAGGGCGTACGCGTAATAATACTCCGACTTGCAGCAGTTGAAAAGAGGTGCACGTCAAAAAATCGATTTTATAAAGGAAGGATATCGCAGCCTGTTTAAGGTTAGTAAAATCGATGACAAATAGGTTATTTAGAAGGAATATTTTATGAACAGTTATCTCTGATTGGTCAGGGAAACTTAAGTGCGTACTCTTTGAGAAACAATTTAGGAACTATCTCTTGAAAAAATCCTCTAGTCAGATTTTTCTTGAGAGAATACTAAGTCGACTCCGTAGACGCTAGTGATTAGTGTTCTTCGATAAATTACCAAAAAGGGATCAGAGACTTGTCTTAAAATAAAGGCAGACTAGGCTAGGACTGTGTGCTTGGAATGAGGAAAACGGTAGTAAGGTACGCAATTTAAGTTTCCATTCATTTGTTTGATTGTTTGCTACTTTGATATTATGATTCACGCATGTATCGTATTCATTTTGTAGGTATCTATTGATATGTTAGTTTATACCATTTAATTCTTTGATTACTTTTCAATTAACAATTCATTGAGAGAACTGACGGATCGCATATAATTAAATATTCGATATGTAGAATTGTGTAGGGATTTCATGAATTCACCCTAGTATACGAATGTCATATTTCTTAGGATATATGAATTTAATCTCTGTGTAGGATATTACTCTTGCGAGTTGATGACAAGTGTATATCTGTATATGAGTTAGCAATACTTCTTCAACATATTCAAGGCTATGGTAGAGGGTTTCTAGAACCGAAACCGTGTTTACGATGCTGTGTTGGAGTTAGAGGAAAAACTCAGTTGTGTGTTGCGTGTGGTGGTAAACTGTAGAGTTGAAACGTTATTATGATAATAATTCGTCACGTGAATCTCCGTAAATGGAGCAAAAGGAATTTGTTAAGCATCCCACCATTAGAAGTTACGAAGCAACACGTGATGGTGTCATCGGAAACTGCAGGTTCATGAAATCAGTCGGTACTGTTGATAATGCTGATTATTTTAGATTCACTTCTGAAAAAAGATATCACTCACATAGGTTTGTATTTGAGTGTTTTCATGGGGCCATCGACGACGGACTTGTAATTTATCACATTAATTCAGACCCAAGAGACACGTAGTTGATAAACAAAGACGTGGAAAAGTTACTGGCTAAAGATAAAGATGAGTGTGACTGTAGTGACTGCGTCACCAGTGACAACGAAACTAACAGTGTTGTATCAGAATAAGAAGTACGGGGGTAAAAAAATATTTTTCTTGCTTCTCGTTGCGGAATTTGTTCATTTTTATAATAATATATAATGATTGTATAGATTCTGCAACGATGACGTTGATGACGCTCTATGAGCATACATACTGGTTTACATATAGCAACTCTGACCTAAGGTCGAGCAAGTGGCCATTTTGGTCAGTAAGTTTGAAATTTATCCGTGATAAGAGATGACATCGTAGATAAACAACATTGATTGGTTCTGATACAATTAATAACTTGTATTATTAATACAAGTTTAATTATTGTATTAATAAAATAATACAATAATTTATTGCTTACGTGTTCAACAAAGTCAATGTGGTTTTTCACTCACGTCTTTATATTGGTTTTTTATAAATGTACCTTATGACTCGGCAATAACTCCATGAGGGCGTCTCTTATGCTTCTGGTTTTTCAACATCATTGGATATTATCTTATTAATTATGTATGCTTAAATGATAAAAAATCACGTGTCGGAACAATCGCTCGACACAGAGTTATGTGAATCTTGCGATAGTTCTCATAAGACATAAGAAGCCATCGACCAATATATGACCAACTACTGAGTCAATTTTATGAAAAGATAAAGGATATACATTAGTCCGATTTTCTCCTGACACTAGATATCCCATTTCTGATGTATGCTTTTATGTTGGGGTGTAGGGTCAGAGTCCAATCCCTATCAAAAAGTTGGAATTCGCTGACACCATTTGGTGTCGGCATAGGGTCCTCGCCTATTATCAGTTCTAGCAAACTTAAATGACCTTACTTTGACCTACACGTGACTATTGACCTGTGACGTTTATGCATATCGGCAGCGAGATTTGGTTAGTCATGTGACTAGCAAAGCCAATAATGCGAACCAGGTCAACATTCATCAACGCTGTATTTTCATCTCGTCTGACAACGGATTAAAAACAAAATCGGTGTTATGCTAGTAAGGTCTGAGAAGATAAATGATTTCTCTATCGATTTAATGTAGGTATGGGTCAATGTAAGGTCATTTAAGTCTGCTAGGCCTCATCCGAAAGTCAGTGTTATTTTGTCAGTCATGATCAAAATTGCTAGTCAAGCGAAGGACTTGATTTAATTTGTGTACAATATAGACGACACCTGTATAGAAAACAAAGTAAATAGGTGAAATGTGATTTGAGAACAAACACTGCCTATACAGCCATGTGGGTATACATGTGTGTGTGTATGTGTGTGTGTGTGTGTGTGTGTGTGAGTGTTACTGATATTATGCTGTTCTACCTTATCACGTCCAGACGAACACACGGACATATATCTGTTGGTTGAATTCCTCTATTAATCAAAGTTAAATACGAACATGAAAATCTTTGGAAAACTAGAAAAAAAACTGCACCTAACCAAGATAGCATTCTAAGTCCAACAAACTGCCGTCACACATTTAATATAGGTTCAGACGCCAAAGACACACAAATGGCCATCTGGTCAGACGTGAAACATTTATTAGAGACACTTTCGTGAAGAAAGAACACAACGATATCATCCTGTTTGGATTTGACTTTGATCAAGCTGAAGACTCCATAGAAGTGTTAATATTGAATTTTCAAGGTTTTTTAAAATGCACTTTATGTTGCTATAACTCAAATTTGTATTCTCCATACAATTAGACTGATTGTATTCTCAGTAAATACTATAGAATTTTACAATGTAGAAAATTGTTAGGAATTTCTGCTATATGTTATGTTAGGTAAACTATATTTTAGTTGAGGAAAAATTGCGCGTATCAGCAATTGTATTTACATCATACGTTACTAAAACACATAACATTGTGAGATATTGAACAAGCTTAGCATCATACATAGGTTTAGGTTAATAACATTGAGAGTGAGCTCTGGACTCAGGTGGCGTGTTATGTATCATATTGACTAGTCAGTTATGGGAACGGAAAGCGTAACTTTGTCCTTTATGAAACACAGATGTGGGCGCTAAAGATGGATAAGTACGCATCGCAGACAGCAGGATTAAGCATAACGAACTTGTGGTTACAGACTTCTGACTTCCTCTTTCAGCTCAAATCCATTACCTCTCCGCTATTTACCGAAATCCTCATCGCTGGAGTGACATCTCAGCAAATGGAGGCCAGAGAAAATTCTGTATTTCTCTCTCGTTTGTACTGAGTGACTATCGATAGTTGAAGTTATAACTAACAACAAATCACATAAAAGAAGTTCTGAATAATTATTGATGTATATAACGAAGATCTAAAGAGGCTGCGCTAATTTTATTATCCTTTCATAAAAGAAGCACGAAAGTCAATGCTAAAATGAGATGATCACTACCAGACAAACGAGACATCCTTTTTGTAATTCGAACCTCCAATTTTTTATATTTTTATGTTGCCAAATCCAATCCTAGCCATGCTGAAAAGATTTTCAGGGACTCATTACAGTATGGTCCTAGTGTTGTAGTTTGTGGGTAAACATAAAATATACCTTATATTATATATGATGACGATTAATTTCTGCTCATGGAATTTTTTTTCGGTAGAAAATCTACTGATATAATCTTGCCATCTTTTATGTGACACCACCACCATCATTTCGTTAATTACAATATTTTTTCACACATGGTTGTTCACCCCATTGTAATCCATATATAATTTTTTTTTTCTCTTCAGATCTTTATATAATATTCTGGGATAAAGTTCAATTAGAGAAAATTATTTAATGGGTAGGTGGACTGTAGGAGAACAATTGCGATAACGGTATTAGAATCTCAACCGATTTATATTAGTTTCCAAGTTCAAAAATTGCCAAAGAAAATCTACGAAATCAGATTAAAACGTTAGAAACCTCAACATAATTTGTTATATTGGCCACGATTGAACCTTGGATAAAACCAGATAGGCTGACAATGAACCAGAATATATCACCAGATTTGATTTTGAAAGATTAATTGATAACAAAGAAAGTCTGCCATTTGAATTATAATTACAGAAATCAGAATGGCAAAAAATGAATTTAATCAAGATGGTAATCTTCATGTTTGGTCAACATTTAAGAACGATAACGACGGTAATTTTATCGAGCCCACGTTAATTTGTTTGGCTCAACCTGCCAGATAACTTTTTTTAATTCGAGACGAGGCAATGGACTTAAGATCACGAACAAAAAAACATAAATGAGTGGGCATAGTGTCTTATTAACGGAGATAAATGAATAAATTAGCAACCAAAATTTCCAATCGTAGTAAAAACAATAACCAATGATGTTTTGTATAATTCAGGTAATTATCGTAATGGTGTTCCAATAGCGAATATACATCAAACTGTCACGCGTGGACTGAAACACTAGATTTTATAATGGTAATATATTTTGGGAGATTTACATAAGTAGTAAAAATGAAACTGTATAGGTCTGGTTATTTCATGGTGACGGATTAGACGGTGAATCGTAAACAAATCATGGGGCCCTGAGTGGCCGAGTGGTCTAAAGCGCTGTCCGTTACGGATCACTGCCATCTCACCTCTGTCTGCGGATGTTCGAGTCTACGATTCGGGGAATGTAGATATGTGAGAAAGCTTGCCAGTAGCTTCTCGTGGGTCGGTGGTTCTTTCCGGTGATTTTCCGGTTTCTTCCTCCACCATTAATACTGGCCACCGTGAATAGCCTATCGTGTGCTGAAAAATGGCGTTAAGCACAACAACAACAACAAAAACAATAATCAAATCAGTTTGTACTACATCTGGATAAGTTTTGTCGGAAAGAATCTCTCCAACAAAGATGAATTAAGTGGCGCTAAAATGCATTTACTCATTATCATCTATATGGCGGATTCTTAATGTGTTGTTGTTATTACTCTCTGAAGCAAATTCGCTGTCTGATGTTACACCATCGTTTAGAACCGTTGACGATATCGATACATCTTTCGTCGCCCAAGCTATTTTTGTTTGCTTGTGCAAATGTTTACCGTCACATGCTTTTTCGTGATGATATTAAGAATACAGGCAAAGCCGACAACAAGATCGACTTAGATTTCAACCACGAGCGATATCACGTGCGTCGCTGATAACATTCTAGATACCAACGAACACAGCATATACAACGTTGTCGAAGATGATGATTCGTCGGCGGTATTGTTTGTTTCTTTTGTAGTGTGTTCGTCAATGATTCTTTCCAGCGATGCATTCCACATGCTTGATCATACCGGAATGAATGTGTGGGCTTCATTGTCGTGCTATCGTATACTAAGTAATCAAATGAGCTATCGGTGGAATGGCACCATGGATATGTCGTAAACATCCTAAACTGATCAGCGCTAGACAAAGAGATCCAGTACACCTCGGTTTCCTTAACAGTATGTTTGACTGAGTTGTTTTGTTATGACCATGTTGCTGATCTAGAATCTAGTGTATATACCGTGATGATGAACCGAGCCGTATGAATTACACCCGAGGCAATCCCTTTGATCTTTCATCGAATCGAGTGCGAATCTTAGCGTGCTTAAAGTCGACGACCATTGGAGTTAAAAAGAAATCAAACCCGACCAGATGAAGTCTACCAGAGTTTCTTCAGAAATTAACAAACGAGCTCACATGAACATCACATTCAGGTAGCAACGTTTTTAATTTATCACTCGTTGTAGTTAAGGCAGTTTTGATCGTGGTGTCTTTAATGCCCCCACATTTCTTCGCTACGGCGTCATTGTTTGATACTGGTTATTTCAGATACATTATTATCTTTTCGTTGATGCTGAGTTCAACAGTCATTTTATCGCCGTATTTAATAACATATACATGGATCTCATTGCGGATACCGATCGCACATCAATGACTCATTCGTCCGTCAAAACCTTCGAGCTGCATTGTTTTGTTTCATAATATTATCGCAATTGCTCTATTGTCACCAGGAACAGCTCTTGGTTGTGTCACACATGCTCGAAAATGTATGTCAACGACGGATTTTCTAAACAAATCCGAGTGTTCCGGTGAGAAATAATAGTTCGGATACAGTGTTGTAATGTTCCACTATGATATGTGCAAACCATAATCAACATTTAAATAATCCAGCAATATTACTTTGAATACAGTCTGTTGTGATCGTCATTTATGACAATGTTGATTTGCAACCTCTCTTGTTCTTCAACGAGTGATAGCATCATTGTTGGAGTCCACAATGAACGTTTTGTCAGTCTCACCTCACCAGCATCAACCGTATCGGTCCGCCAGATTGCATCCATTTCGGTGGCTTTTCGAACAGGTACAAGTATGTCTTTAGCACCGACATAAACTTATCCAACATTTCTGCAAAATCCAAAGATATGTGATTCATACATAAAAATTCTTCATCGCCGTTTAATACTGATCGACATGCTGCAAATCCTAAGTGGAAATTTTCATTCGTCTATGCGACTTTAGTTCTAACGCCGTTCATTGTTACGTTATGGTCCTCGGGGTGATCAGTGGTACCTTTCGCGAACATCATTGACGAACTAGCGGACCGCATATAATCATCGAATTTTCTTACAAGATCCAGTATCGTCGTAGCAACGTCAACATTTATCAAACATGATTTAATACTCTTTCCGTCAATGTTGTATGCGGTAATGTTAAACAACATCATAACTCCATTGTTAAAAAAGCAACTCTATTCAATTCCATATGCTGTGTCATGTGCTTTCAGAAGCTGAACTTCGATCTTAATAAATGCCTCTTCGGGCAAGAAATATCTACTTGTATCATGGATTTGTAATTCGATTGGTCAATATAGTAAGAATCATACTGATAATCACGTACCAGTTTATATTTGAGGACGGACACGTCAAAGACAAATGCGGGATCAGATACACGTTTGAACATTTTATTATATATTTGTTTTGCAGCTGTGCTTTTCGTCTTACTAATCACGCAGGTTTGTCATTCAGAGCTTATAATACTTTACAAGCAGCATCACCAACACGGCCAATGGCCGATATCATGAACAAATTATATGGCTTTCATTCCTAATTGTTTTTAAAAGTTAGTAGTTTTTGAGGCTATTCTTTTAAAGAATCCTTGAATAAATCTCAGAGTCAATCTCAGGTAATATCTTTTTTTAAAAATCGATGATCGTGAATTTATCACCCTGACGTTTTCATATACACGTTGGGCAAATGTAAACAACTTCACCTTACACCCACCACTCTCTCAGAAGTTCATAATATCTGGAGAGCGCCTTATCAAATCCCCCAAAAAACAAATATAACACATATCCTTTCAATTACCTTCCCATTTATTATCTGTATATGTAAAACGTTGCAGAAGATGGCATGAAATTATGGAATAATGAATGACATTCGCTTTCTGGGTCTACTGACAAATGTGTAGATCAAAAATGGTCCTATTCTTTACAGCACTCTCATAGAAACTCGACTATGGCTTTTCAAGCATGTCTGATTCAATTATGAATCTAGGCACATCTTGAGTAACTTAAAAACGTCACCAAAGGGACGGTTTTACGTCGAAACAAATAAAAAAATCAAATGGCAGATAATACATATCTTGGATATATTACATAATTTTAAAGTAATATCCTCTTGTTTCAGCAGACATGTATGTTTTTCTTCCTACTAGAGAACACTTTTTGAAAACATTGTACCGCAATAAAATACCATACTTTCACAAGTAAATATTGATCTCTGAAAACTCGTAAAGATTTCTGTCTCTGAAAAACCAACGTGGTTCTCTAAATAAGTTTAATCTGTAAAATTAAACCAGTAGCAAATTGTTTCTCTTGGGACACTTTGCATCCAAAACTCCTTTCAAAATATGAAAATATGTAAACTGCACGAAGAATGTTTTATGGTGCAAAAATAATGATTATTCGGCTACAACTTTTATTAGTGCTAGGTACATCGCAAACTATAATTTACCAATGTAGTGTATCGATTGTTCTGCTTTGAACTATAATATTATATTATTCAGTTATTATTTTCGGATTCTATCTTGGTACATTAACTATTTCTGAAGAAGCAGTTGGAAAAGCTACATTTGAAAACGTTCTTATCAAAACCACCAAAATGTCTACCAGATCGCTTTTTATTGACAACTCTGTCATGTAGAGATCAAAGGCAATGACAAGCAGACCACATTGAAAAAATGTCCTTATCTGTCCAACCTTCTGAATTCAAACTACCCATTGCTAACTTCAAACATTTTCTTACGAACTTCTTATTCAATAAGTAGCAGGCATCGTAGAAGTATGCTCTCCATAACAACATATAGTAACTGTATGATGAACTTCCACTGAAAGATGAAGAAAAAATATTGGGCTCTTTAAAAGCATGCGGTTATATAAAAAATGTAAGATCATAAAACTACAGTTTTGATGCACAGGTATTTTTATGGTATTGAAATGCCACGTATTGTCCATGATAATGATGTTGGTATCGTCTTAGGAACAAGAATCCCTAGACCCTTTCTTGTCTGACAAAGTTGAAGTAGCGACAGATTGGAGACCATAGAGCATTTTCTTCACAGGGTGAGTCTGAAGTTTCCATTTATGGAGTGTCACTCCGCAACTGAAACACAGAACTTTATCTTATTTTTTGTGGAACAGCAAAAGCACACCCAGCAAATTGTTGGCGATTTTAAGATCCCTAAAAAGCATATAGTTATGGGCTTCTTAGGATGGTAAACACCAAATATCAGAAGGTACCATCCCTCGAAAACTCACTATCTATGATGTTCCCAAATTTTATATCTTATACTGAGAAAACTAGGATTGGCATCACTCATAGTCTTCAAGGAAACAATAGCACTAATATAGCATAATGGATTAACAGCTTCGATAATGCCTCCTCTAAAGTAACAAACCGCCTCTTCTACTTCCAAGGAATTTTGACAAGGTTTAAAATATGTTAGTCCATTGTTCAACAGGTAAATCTTAATGGTATGTACCATGTCTTTTATATGTATTCTTCCTCGGCAGGAATCTCCAACTAACTTAACAAATACGAAAATGTAGAGAACGATACTTCGTGGCTTTCTTTGAAAGTCCATGGGACTTTGCTTACTATCAGCACAACACTTGAAGAAGAATAAGAAAGCAAGCAGTAACATCTCTCTTTCGCAAACTCTGTAAACGAGGATATTACTCAGCTCATCCAGCTTTTGTTATCTTTAGGTGAAATATATGGGAGTTTCAATAACTTACATGTAAGTGTTGCCTCAAGTATATCAGGGAACCATATCTCTCATTCAGCCTTCTTTGGCGTCCAATATCCAGATTGTTAGTCTTAGATGCTCGGATGGTGACTGCATGATGTTTGAAATTTCTACTTAACGAGTAGATTAGCATCTTCTTCATAACGTTCTAGAAGCTGAACATTTAATGCAATATAATTTTCTGGTCTGTCGCTCAGTTTTGTGAGTCTAGTTCTGACTTGGTTTAGCCATACGTGGTATCACTGTTATTATCAATATTAGGGACACATTTTTCCAAGGTGTCCGGTATTTAACAGTGTCTTATACGCTGTCTGTTCTTAATCTAGTTGGTCGTGGTGAAGTATCATAAGTCTGGGACTCAAGACAAAGGAAAATGTTACGGTGAAATAATGTTGTTTTGGACACGTATATGTTCTTTCAACTGGATCTATCAGGTATTGACATTCTGCATTCAATGCTAATGACCAAACATTATGATCTTTATCATAAACTTTCAGACCCTTCGGTTCCGCTGCTGCAGCAGCTAACTCTATCTATGTTGTTCAAGCATCTCAAGATCACAGGATAACTCTTCGTTCTGTTTCTAAATTTCTGTTTCTCGGGTTATGTATACTATGTTGACTCTGGCCACGTCTAATTTAGCCCTATTTTCTAATATCAGTGAAGTTGTTGTTGTTGTTCTGGGGCTTAACGCCATTTTTCAGCACACGATAGGCTATACATGGCGGCCAGTATTAATGGTGGAGGAAGAATTGGGTAATCCGCGGAAAGAACCACCGACCCACAAAAAGCTACTGGCAAGCTTTCTCACATATTTACATTCGCCGAATCTTAGACTCGAACCCACGCAGACAGAGGTGAGATGGCAGTGATCCGTAACGGAGAGCGCTTTAGACCACTCGGCCACTCGGTGCCCTATCAATGAAGTACCGGAAGAAGTGGACTTAATAGAGGAATTTATTAAATTCGAATCAGAATCCGACTTTTTAGATGCTTTTGAATGCATTTTTAAATCTGATTGTTCAACCGTTCATCTCGATTTTCTGAGCGCGTTCTGGAATAGTAAATTTCTCTCTTTGTTCACATTATCTTTTGCTAAAACCGTATCTTGGTTTCTAATGTGTTTGTCTAAAAAAAAAACAGGCCGTAATGTCTAATATAATATTAACATGTTCAGAATCTAAGATTGTAAGTTTATCCTTGAGAGAATGTCTGTCATAATTGTTCCTTTTCACTTGCAGAGTCACTATCGCTAGGTCAATGCTGTCAAACATTTTGTCTAATTTTTCTTTGAATAAACTATATTTGGTTTGCTACCTTCGGATGCCTTTTAAGTCAATAATATCAGGCATTTTTGAAAGACTTCTAAAGTATCAATCTGCTTAGAAGACATTTTTTATGATCTGATGATGTAAAAATTAAATGTTAGCTTAAGAAAGTCTATTTTTTTATATGATTAGTGTAGCACAAAATTCTTCAATGATGATCATTTATCCGGTTATCCTGTGTCTATATGTTGATTATAAATACGGTGCATGTGACCGTCTATATGGTTGGAAAGGTACCTTTTTACTATGATGTCTCGTGGGTAGTTGAGGTAAATGAAGCATGACTTCATGTCAGACTAATATATCTGTCGTTCCGTATAATACCAAACTATCTTCAAATCCATCTATCACCGTGTATATGATATTGTCTTGAGGCTCAAACACCAAACCTTGTACACTCTAAAACCAAATTTAATCCCAACTTTTGGCAAGTAAATATGCCATCACCAAACAGCATAGAAAATATGTATTGCAGATATTGAAAAAAATATTTTATCCCAATTTACTTCCAAGGTTATCAAAGAATTGTTAAATAATATTTGACCATAACCAATTCAAAACATCTTTAGCGGATCATTTCCTTTTCAGAGTAAACTCTGTGGAATCAAATCATCCTGTTGTAGCCAGATGTATATACGTAGAGAAGGTTCGAATGATGGAGGCACATTTAAAGCTGTTGTTGCATCGACTTATGGCATATCCTGCAATTTACACAATTTACTGGATAAAGCCTGAATTGCCTGTGCAGAAATTGTACACATACTTAAAACTTTAAAGTACAATGAAACTTCTAAACATCATATCCTTTTTATAACAAAAGCTTTGAAAAATCTTACGTCTGACATTCCGTTAATGGGTCAGATATTACAGTAAAAGCATGTCATCGTAGTCTGTACTTTGGTTGCCTAGTCACATTTTTATAAAAGTTAATTAAAAGGCAGTTAAAGCAGCCAAAGCTACCATATAGTCACGTGGCATCCATAGAACAGAACATTTCGTAGGGATGAAGTTGCACACCTACCTGACTCGTGCAGGTTGAACCTTAACAGGAATGGATAGTTTCAAGTGTACTCTCACAGGGAAACACATTCTTGTCGAGTGTGTTGACTTCCTCCATGTGGGACAGAAAAGTGGTTTGATGTGAACTGCTTTATTACTATATCCCTCCACAGAGCGAAATATCTAATGTCAAGGTTAAATTCTCGTCGCAACCATAAGGACGGTTAATGTTAAATTTCACCATTCTCTCTTAGTGTCATCCTAGTGTTGCATTCCTTCCTCCTATCCCCAACAGTGACATTTAATTGCAATGATGCAATGTTAAAATTCAAATCTACTCAGTCAGCTATTTGAATCCGCTAATCTTTTGCATCATCAACGTAAACAGATTCCTATAGTTTCTGTATAGACTACAAATAGATACCATTGTGAAAATGGCAGGATGTTGCGAATAACCTAACACTACCATATACTTAAAATATATGTATCTTAAACCCCGTTGGTTTGAAACAGGAAATCGTTAGCTATTCAAGCGTGGACTTTAGAACGAGGAGCTTAGATGATTCAGGATGTGATAATATGGGGTGATCGCATTCAAGCAACAGCTTCATATGATATCGCACAAAACAGAAGTATATATCTCGTGAAAAGGATAAACAAACAGGGACATATGTAATGGTAAGTCTTGTTTTTAGTTTAAATAAAATGTATTGCTGTTATCGGAAAATCATACAAAGTTAGTACATTCAGGGTTGAGAAACATGTGCGTGGCGCGTATATCAATCCTCCTGTAAATATATGAACTTTATGAACAATACATTAGATTTTAAAGTACAGAAGAAAATCATCCAATATCCAAATGTATGCGTAAGTAAAATGATATGTGACGCGGAGCAAGTAAATATATTACATATATTGTGCAAACATTTATCTACATATGGTAGAAAAGCGACGCAAATAACTTTCAATAATGGTGAGACGGCAAGGGAATTAGCATGATGTTATGACAAAGCCGAGAAGAAATGACAAATGTATCGCAGAACAAAAACTACAAACAACTTACCCGAGTTACGTCATGCACAGTCATGTTAAGGAACGGAAATCTGTCTGCATGAATAGCATAATTTTGCAGAACAATGAACATTTTAATATTGGAATCAATCTTCAATTCATTTTTTATTTCATTTAAATTTGCATATCTAGAAAACACGGAAATCAGCAAATATATATATTTTCATGATCCTTATACTGTTCTTAAAAAAAGTATCCTTAATAGATACTTTTACGTAAGCAACAATTAAGATTCAATATTAAATTTTGGGTAATCTTTTCTAAAAATTTTCAAAATTACAATTATCTTGCTAAAGAAAAGAAAGTCAGTTTGAAACCATTGTTAATAAACATTTTTTACGTACATATTGTCGTAATTGCATTGGTCGTAATTGCTGGAGAGTATGATAGCACCATCATACATGCACAAATAGCAAAACTTTCTAATTGTAATAAAAATTTAAAAAACGGAACTAAAAGCGTATTATCATAGATATGTGAGCGTTGATAAAAATTATAAGATACACGAGGCTATGAGACTGTAACCATGACCCAATTTGATTTTTGAATTTATGTAAATTCATCTATGGAAGAAAAAAGAAATTTCTAGATGGGATATGGGAGTGCTTCCCCGACACACAGACTATCTGCATGTACAGTGGCCTTAAAGAATGATATGTAGTAATATTTCGTTATCTTTATATAGATTTTGCCTATGATACCAGGGTCTGCAAAGAGCGTAAAATTACATAGCATTAAGAAAGAGATGCTTACGTATCTGTTGACAATTACCAATATTGGTCTTAAGGACGACTTTAGGTTAATTTATTATTGATTGGTGAGGTTTGGGCGGTTCTAGAAGAATTAAGTAATTTCCCATTTTTTTCTAGTCACCTAAATAAACAATTTGAAAATATATTAAGTAATATGATACGTCCCGTGGAGGAGTGTAGCATATGTTGTAAATTATAGTCGTAAATGAAGGTATGATTAAAGAGAGAACCGAGCAATCAGATTAGTTCCTATTTTGGAGTCATTCTTATTTCCTATGTTTTAGTTGTGTGTTTTATATTATGCTTAATTAGTGTTAGAGAGGAAAACATTTGTTTAGAATGCTTATGGACATAGAAGGTGCGCGCGCACACACACACACTATTATGAATAAATCAAAGGAGTTTAGAAAAACACCATCTATTTCACGTCATGATGCTTGGCGGACCAGTACATTTCCGGTTTTGAAATTTGGACTTTCATAAAATTTTATTAGGATTCTTTGGGATTCACTTCATAATGTTATAAGTTACTTTCACATTTTCATTCTAACATTGATAATTAAATAATTTGTTAATTTATACAAATCTTATTGGCTTTGCTTCATACTATTACTTAGTTTATGACCATAGAGCCCTAACAACAGTGACAATAGAAATGAAAAAATAAATCCTGTGAAATTAAAAACAACATTATACTTTGAAACTGAGTAAAATGAAACACATGAACAAACACACCTGTAGATAAACCGATGCAGCTTACAGTCTACAATACGAAAAGAGTTGAGAAAATGTACATAGACAAGGCAAAAATATTCCCTTTTCTGAGGACACAGTTTATTAGCTTTAGAAATGCAATTCTTTGGCACTGGGATGATTTGCGCTCTTTAATACTAAACTGTGATTTCTTGGTTACATTTTCGTAGTTCCCATATCAGTTTCTAATTAGTATTAAAACAGTTAAGGAAATATAATATTATAACAGTTGTCTTTTGGTTGCTAAATAAAGTTTGAAGTTTTTATATCTTTCTTCTGGAATCCGTTAAATATTTGAATAGTAGCAATATATAATTTATTATTATTACCTTGTGGTAATATAGTTGTTTTATGAGCCTGCAGAGTGCAATTACTGACGTTAAAAGTACACGAAATATACCTTTAGTATTATTACAACTTCTGTGAATATTCACCGTATTTAACGCAAAGTCTATCACCTGTACTAATGAAGTGTTTACTATTAAGCTGATCTAAGCTGATGTAACAACTTGAAATAATCAATAAAATTCGATCTGACATCTCAAACTATCACTAAAGTTTGATCGATACAAATATTTTTAGATCAGTACATACATATTCAAGGCCCCCAACACTTAGTAACATATTCAGAATTTAAATGTCAAAACGCTGAAATTGGGAAAGAAAAATAATATGTTGTCTTCTAATGTTAGTCCATAAAACATTTGTTATTTGAATGGAGATAAAACAAATATATTTGTGTTGGAAATATAGCATATATTATGTAGTTGATTATTACGTATGATATATGTTAATTTACAAAGTTATAAAATAAACTTAAATTCTGAATTTGGTTGGTTCATACATATTGACATGAATATCAATATATGAATATTATGTGTAATCTACGAATATATGGACACAAGATTCGGAAAACCGTTTCCATTATTGAACTATTAAGTACAATACTGTATATGATATGTAACATGGTTGACTTTTTGACATTGAAGGTGTAAATAATGAATTAATCTAATTCCAAACTGGTTGGTAATTAACAAGGAGTAGAGAGAATATGCTGCATGTGAATTATGATTGGAAAAGTAAGTGGACTTGTTTATGGTGTAAATACGAAAATACATACTGGACAATGTTGTGGTTAACTGAATGGTAAGCTCAGTGACCTCCCTCTATGGCCAAGCAACACTGACAAGTGATCCATTGCGGTTTAAGAATGACCTGCTTTTTCAGTGTTACGTTGTTTCAAATGTCTAACATCTAACCAGATAACGCCAAGGAGCTAATTTTCTCAATGAATACAATGGAAAGCTAAGCTCTTTTTTGGGGCGGACTGCCCCGTCGCGGTCTTCCTGGGCCCGTTTCATAATCATAAAGAGGAAATTTACTCCCGTTTTCGCAAGATGAAGAGACTGAGAATGTGTTATATCCAAAAAGAGAAGCCGGCCTATCTATCAAAGCAACCGCCTCTTGTCCCCTAATGTCTCAGCGGAATCTTATACCTCACTGGAAACTTGGTTGACTTCCTAGCAGCATGCCATATCATTCTGTTTATCCGAATCAAATGCACATGGACTAGGCTATTAATTCCGATAGACTTACTACTTTCGTTCGCTAGAGCGAGGCGCATAAGTAAATTTTAAGTCAGACTTTAAACCCTGTACTTCATCCAGCTTCGTTGTTTTTCAACACAAGCGTATAGGTTTGTAGTGTGACATTCTTGGTACATAGGAGCTATGGGACGGGTACTTCTACTTCCAGCAGGATATAGTGTCAGTAATGTCACATAAATATCTCTGATTTTGAAGTAAATATGCTAATAGTTTGTGCACATAACGTAGTCTTCATTTTTGCTTGCGTAATGTGTTGGTTCCCGTGAACCTCTCGTCTTTGCCTTTGAAATTCAACTGGAAGATTCCGATAGTCCTCTACATCTACTTCGCCGCCCTCAAAAATCTAAGACGTTTGAAAGAAATGCGGTTAGCAGAACATAATTTAATATTGTTTTAAGGATCGTACTTATCTTACTTTTCTCTGTTATCTATTTGTGTTTGACAGAATTTTAAATCTTTACGTTTTACACTTAATTTGCTGTACTTATACTAATATTTATTTGTGATCATTGATCGTGCAAAGATGTTTTGTGCAATTTAATTTATATATTTTAACTTTATTGGCATTTTATAGTCTCTTTTTTGCTGGTGTGCCTTTTGACTCTACTCCATACGTACAACCACTTAATCAACTCACTGCGTACTGAATGTGATAAGTAAAACGAATGAAAACAATTTTTATAATACTACTTGAAGTCTATTTCCTACTAGCAGCAATCAGACTTGAGCTCTTCCTATATGATTTACTTCGTTTTTTCAGGAAGTCATCCATACCATCTTAGTTTATCCAGCTTTGTGGTGGGGCTGTATTGTAACCATAGCAGGTGAGAGAGTACGGAAGAATTTTCTGAGCAATTATGACTAATACATTGTATAAAAATGCAAAATACTACCAGCACGAAACGTATTTTTTTAAAACACTGATATGCAGTTCTTGACCCTGTAGGGTAATATTCAATTCATACATCTGAAAGCTTATCGGTCATCCAGTTGCTCCAATTTTCTAAGTTGCTTTGTATTTGTTTTTCTTTTTTTTTTTTAAAAACTGAAAAACCTTTCAGAATCTCTCTATCAGTAATAATTAATTTTGATTTCATGGAAAATAATGGCATCAAATTACCATAGTAGCAAGACAATTTAACTGAAATGGCTCTTTGCAGGTACAGTGATACTTAAAATATGATGTACAAATATAATTTAAAATTGACAAAACAAGTAATTGTATAGTGTCTTATCATAGTACAACCACTACTGCTACTGTCACTATCATCATTATCGTCGTTGTCATCATTACTTCCAAGAAAACCGTTATCGTCATCAAAATGAATTAAAAATACAATTAAGACATATATATATAAGTCATACTTTTTATGTAAAATACATTGTATCCAGCTTGCATTTCAAATGAACATCTGACGGGGTTAGTTAATGTATTTATATCTGTAAATGTTTTATCTGTTTATAACCAAATTTATTTACGGACTTAAAGTTCAGAGTTGTTTATTATCAAGATCTCATTGTCAGCATGTTTCACTAATGTTTATTATAATCTGTACAGGTGCACAAACTATGTCTGTCAAAGAAAACAATAACTTGGTTCAAAGAGGTGAAGACGTCACACTGGTTTGCTACTTTCCTTCGAATATGTGGTCATCGAATTGTCAATGGTATTTTACTCGGAACGAGACTGTAGAAAGACTGTTAAACGGAACAAAGTATACAATGTCCTGTAGCCCGATATACAAGGGTGATTATTGGGTGACTATTGAGCTCTTATTAAAGAATGCCACCTTTAACGACACTGGGAAATATATATGTAAAACTACAGCATCCACAGTAAACGTTAGTGGAGAGATGCTACTGAATGTCCACGGTAAGAAAACTTTCCATTTGTTGCCAGACTCATGCAGACGTTGATTGATTCGCTAGGTAGTGAGATTATTTACATATAGCAAAACCGTATTGGTGACGTATGGCATATCACCTGTTCATTTTTGTACCATTTTTTTTTCTTTTTAATAGAAACAAAAAGAACATAAACTACCATAATCAGTGTAATTCTTTCTTTATCATTAATCTGTTTCCTCTATTTGTATAATAATCATCATATCACGATATTTTCGTAATGTGTGAAAAGGTTTAAGATTTTTTATTTAAAGTTATTTTATATGCAGGAGTCTGAATTATTAAAAACTAGTTATTATTAAAACATGATCACTTAAAAGGTTTGGTTACAAACGATTGCCTTTTGGTAAAATAATTTTATTTTATACATGTTTTCTCAGCTAAACCACAGATTGCAGTTTCCAAAACTAACTACAAAGCTGTAGTTGGTACAAATGTAACTCTCGAGTGCATGGTGAATGCCAGTGGTGATACCAATATTTCTACTGGATGGGAGAAAATGTTCAATACACGGTGGAAAAATGTAATGAATTCGAACAAATATTATTGGACCTCACAAACGCCGTCTCTTGTTATATCAGAAGTCATGACAACGGACTCTGGTTCCTATAGATGTTTTGCAACCAACCCTTTATTTACTGCTAGAGGAATAGAGATCTCCTTACAGGTAGAGGGTGAGTATTAAGTTGAATGAAGTTATTATACATTGCACAAATTACAAGCATTCGTGGAAGTTTCCAATTAGATTTGCCTACAGTAACTTGGTATCTCACCAGATAATACAGACGGAATATTGCCCTTCAGCTGCTTTATAAAGTGAAACATTTAATGTCACAAAAAGTTTCACTTATCTCTGTGAGGACTGCCATAGACCAAATTTTGAGCTTTACACTAAATTGTTATTCATGGACTATAATACCAAAAGCAATGTATTTCATTAAGTTTCTACTGTCGTCTACATGGTTGATAAGACCAACAACAATGTATCGCACTAAGTTTATATTACCATCTACATTGACTACAATACCAATATTAATGTCTTGCACGAAGTTTACCATATATATGGACTACAATACGAATTGCACTAATTTTCGAGTACCGTCTACAAGGACTTCAATACCAATAGAAATGTATCCACTAAGTTTTTAATGCTGTCTACATAGACTATAATACAAAAGGAAATGAATTATACATACTAAAATACATATATTAATGTATTGCACCCCAAAATAACTACTGATAATTTTGTAACACCTCCAATCCCAAAATAATACTTCGCCCAATTTTACCTAATGCTCTTAATTTCCAATCGCTAAGAGGATCTCACACTGGACAATTTCTGTTTTCTGTTCGCTGTTGTTGGAGATCTTGTAAGAGTCTTAATTACAATAAAATTCATCCCGTCTCCTGCGCTATCTTGCAGATTTTTTCAGCTTATATCACTTTGCCTATGTTTACTTCACTAGACAGTTCTTGGAAATGTTTTCTAAGAATTGACTGATTTACAATATCTGTCATTTTTTTTTATCTAAACATTTAATCGTGGTTGCTTTCGAATGACGCATTTACAAAATATTACTGTTGTCCTTTAAGGCATTACCTAGTGTCCGCTTGAAAGTTTTCAATCTTTATTCAAGTTAATTGATTCACTCAGCCATTAACATATTTACAAACAATTTATTTATATCTAAATATAATTTATTTTCATGTAAAACACATGTTTATTGAGGAAGTGTTGACAACGAGCTTTATGATAAGTCAAATTTTGTTTATCTTCCGGTAAGGTTTTAGAATATTTAATTATTCTAGGGTCATGCTTAGGCCATCTAGCAAATAGTTCAACTGGTAAAGATTCGGACTTGTAATCCAAGGGTAGCGTGTTCAATATCCGCCCAAGCCAGGCCAGGTTGGCTGCTTCAATGAGCCCTTGGGCAAGACATTTAGCTTTTGTTTTCTCGGCGTGCTACCGCTGAATACAGCACTAAAAGTGTTGTCACAAAAAATTCAGCCAACCAAGTACTATAATGCCATACAAATAGATGAATCCTACACAAAAATCAACCAACCGTCCTATCAAATGCCCGTATTAATTATATGAATCCTACACAAACATCAGCCAACCGTCCTATCAAATGACCGTATTAATTATATGAATCCTGCACAAAAATCAGCCAACCGTCCTATCAAATGCCCGTATTAATTATATGAATCCTGCACAAAAATCAGTCAACCATTCAGTCGTATGTTCATATTAATTAGATGAATAATACAAAAACATCAATCAACCAACCAGTCTAATGCGCTATTATGATGAGTCCTATACAAACGTCAGACAACCAATAATTCTATTGTCCTACTGACTATACGAATCCTTAAAAAAAGACATCAGCCGACCAGTATAATGCCATACTGACTATATAAATCCTATCAAAAATACATCTTATAGTTTAAAATATAGCTTGTACAAATAGTGGCTAATTGATATTTGATATCCATTTCAAAATGCACCTTGTTAGAGGTTTTAAACAGTGTTGTTGGAACATCACGTCATGTATCATATAAAATACTGTATTGTAAATTGCCGTTAAATTCAAGAGAATAAACGATTTTATACTCGTCCTTATGATTTGCCCGAATACACTGCTAAAATAAGAGCTCACGAATATTTTCTTTTCTTTGGCCAAATCAGTGACAGGTTTAGGTTTGTGTTACTTAGGAAACTTAGGACACCTATCAGTTTTGTCATTGGACAATGAACAAAATCAGCGAGTCAGCAGAACTTACCTTACTGTACGCTTTTAGTCTCATGGAGCATCAGAATGTATTTTTGTTGTTTTGCTGCCTTTTACAGCAGTTATATTTATTCATGTTGGATTTCCATTGATATTATGGTATTGTACCATGAGAATCCTGATTAATTTCGAAATAGTGTAGCCAAATTGCTTACTTCAATCAAATCAGAGCTTTCCGTGCTACTGATTGAACTTCCCAACATTTTATGCCAATTTGCAGATCAATAACTTTTTTCTGGTTTCTCTCATCGTAATTAACTTCATCGTATACAAATTATACGACTATGACAAATTATCTAATGCTTATACTGATAAACACATCATGTTAAAACGCTTGGAAAATGTTATCTTAATAAAATGAATATGTATGAATCACTAAAGTTTGAAAATCAAGTAAATTCATATATCTTTTTAGATAATATTTCATTGTCAAATATGGCACATTCATGGAACAATTAGAAACTTACAACTGCATTCGTGAAATAAAATTATTGCGCTCCCCCCTTTTCTGCACCATAGTATTTCTTATCAAAAACAAAAACTTAGATTAGGTTCCCTTAGAGAAAACAACTCTAGGTTAATAGTCTTCAGTAGTCCGCTTGATTCCATCTTTAAAAACAGCACACAAACGAAATGAATGTTGCATGAAGAGAGACTTATTTAAACATTTTATTGTGAAATTTCTCTTTATTATCAACAACGACAATAATAATAATAATAATAATAATAATAATAATAATAATAATAATAATAATAATAATAATAATAATAATAATAATAAATAATAATAATAATAATAAAATAGGACGAAGATTAATAAATTAATAAACGAATGAATTAATGAATGTAATTGCAGATCTTCCTCTAGTAACAGTTCAACAAACTCAGTTCTTAATCGCCAGTGGGGAGGATGTTGTTTTGAACTGTACCGTTGATGGAAGAGGTTCGCCAATTATCAATGTTATATGGTACAAACAATCTCAAGTCTTGCAAAGTCCACAACCGAACAATACGAAGTACAGATGGAGACAAAAAGGACCTGACGCATCCATACTGATCACGAAAGCCACTGAAAATGATGCAGGGATATACGTTTGTGAAGGAAGAACAGAAGCCGGTTCGTCCAAGGGAGGAGATATCGAGCTCATAGTGGGATGTACGAGATTTATTTCCAATTTAATTTGTAGCAACTAGGGTCCCAAACAATAAATATGAGATCCTTACGTCGCCGAATCATAACATTTCATGAAATGTTTTGAGGAAATATTAATTAATGTTGCGATCGTCCAAGCCGTAAAACAACAAGAAACATACCGTGTTGCGAATAATCTACTTGGTCACGTCGTATTACAACCGGGTCAAATAAACACTGTTGCATTTTTGGCTGCGTGATAAGAAAAAAATACTCAACGAATTTGCTAATGTGGGCTAGATCGATCTTAGTATTTTCAAACACGATAATGTCAGAGCCTTCGTCGGAAACGTCCACGATTTAGATATCTTCGTCCTGTTGGAAAATCGTATAAACAAAATCGGCTGATACCATTGGCACTGGCACTGGCAATGGCAATGGCATTGGCACTGGCACTGGCACTGGCACTGGCAATGGCACTGGCACTGGCACTGGCAATGGCATTGGCACTGGCACTGGCACTGGCAATGGCAATGGCATTGGCACTGGCACTGGCACTGGCAATGGCAATGGCACTGGCACTAGCACTGGCACTGGCACTGGCACTGGCAATGGCATTGGCACTGGCACTGGCACTGCCACTGCCACTGGCAATGGCACTGGCACTGGCACTGGCAATGGCAATGGCATTGGCACTGGCACTGGCACTGGCACTGGCACTGGCACTGGCACTGGCACTGGCACTGGCACTGGCAATGGCAATGGCATTGGCACTGGCACTGCCACTGCCACTGCCACTGGCAATGGCAATGGCACTGGCACTGGCAATGGCAATGGCAATGGCATTGGCACTGGCACTGGCAATGGCACTGGCAATAGCACTGGCACTGGTACTGGCAATGGCATTGGCACTGGCACTGGCACTGGCAATGGCAATGGCAATGGTATTGGCACTGGCACTGGCACTGGCACTGGCAATGGCACTGGCACTGGCACTGGCACTGGCACTGGCAATGGCAATGGCATTGGCACTGGCACTGCCACTGCCACTGCCACTGGCAATGGCAATGGCACTGGCACTGGCAATGGCAATGGCAATGGCACTGGCAATGGCACTGGCACTGGCACTGGCACTGGCACTGGCATTGGCACTGGCACTGGCACTGGCAATGGCAATGGCACTGAAATTGTTGAGCTACTGAATATGATGCTTATGCTTTTTCTTTTTCCGCGTGAATTAGAGTCTATTGTTTTCATTTTTTATATTATATACGAAGTTTATGTCCTATAACATTTTAGTGCTCTAGTGGATTCGGGAGAATCGATCACCATTGACGTGACTGTGTCAGGAATTATATCAATTAATGAACCGCTTTGGCGATACGACTACAGAAACAATGAACGTGGTCGGTACCGCCATTATTAATTTGCAAAACCATTTTTATCCGCCCCTCTTCTCATTATTGTACCAGATATCATCATGTAGGAAGGTTAATTAATACCAAATTACCGTTAAGCAGTGGCGCCATTAACACGAACGGTTAAACATTGTACTAATTATCCACTTCAACTGCAAATCTCATATAAATTGCCTCTTAAGTCACCTCATAGAGCCACGTCGAGGTTGCGTTAGCCGATATACGCAATGAAGGTAGTGATATCATGATCGGATCGCTCAGGATAAACAAAAGTACAACGGTATCCGGTGTATCCAGGTCTACCCCTGCTTCAAACACGACCGTGGCGAGGTATGGAAATTAAAAATAATTATGCCGTCATAACCCGATAAATCCTCAAAGGTAAGGGTAATTTATTTATGGTTGCGGATGACGGCGTATGGTCCATGACGAAAGTCACCACCAAACAGTATGTACACAAAAACCGTGTAAAAATAATAACGGTCATATGGCTTTACTAGCTGGTGGCATCAGTAATAGGTCCTGGTTTAAGTTCACAGCTTCGTCAGATTTTTCAGCTTCTTATTAAGTCTATTTCGTCTAAATTAATTATCTCACAGCGTCGGATGCGGAGAACGAGCGAGTTACAGCCTTGTGTTATTGCCAATTTTAGGATGCACATGCAGGTGCGTGTGCAAGTCATAAACTGGATATTTGAGATCCGGGGACACTGACTAGGTACGCATTCGCAGGTAAGAGTTAATGGGGATAAAGCAGGATGTTAGCAATGGACGTACTTTTTAATGGCAATCAGATCGAATTTGCCGTAATATAAGTTGACAATCTGACACCAAACATATTCCGTTTAAATTAATGACTCTGCATAAAGAATAATCAAGCAAGGGCTTATGTTATTACCAAATTTTTTATGCTAGACGGTCTTGTGTAAACCATGAACTTATGGCGGTGATCGAATGACTCACTATAGTACTTTACCAATTATTGTTTGATGATACGTAGCATCAGGATGCTTCTTATATTGGGAACGGTAAACATGTATAGAAACAAAGTCAGCGCATGCGGTAGCATCAACGAGGTAAAAAATTAGGCCATGTTCGAGATATATTATGCTTGTGATTGTTTGTAGGACAATGCGCAAGGAATGTCGTTGGTATCTGTACATGAACGCAGCATGTGCAAATGCAAGATATCATCGATAAGTACTTTCCAGTGTTTCAATTTTGTAATGATCTTGAGTGATCCAGGTTGACCAAAATATCGGAAAGATTATGCAAACTAGTTTTAACGAAATTGTTCCTTTCTTTGTGGATGAAATAAAAAAAACAAGGTACATTAACCGAAGCAACTTTGGACTCAAAAACAATGCCTAGGCGCACAAAAATATTATGATCATTTGGACAAAGTAATAGCCCGAAACAAATTCTAAAAAAATTGCGTGACCACATCGACACAATAAACCTTTTTCAGCACATCGTTGAGAACACGCTGATGGAGACACCATCATAAACCTGGTGGATTTGGGCAACTTGGATGATACAGGTGGAAACGCTGAGGAAGAAATAAAAGCGGTCACTGTTCCTGCGCCTGCAGGCGCAATTTCTCTAACAACACTAGAGGAATACAAAATCGCAGAAGCCTATTGCATCATTGATCAAACGTGGCGATCCGAATAAAGTATCCCAGTAATGTCTTCTAACTAGTTTAATCTTCTTTAAAAGGTGACCTGGTTCTGAGAAAACAATTGTAACTATGTGCCACCGACCACTTCGAAATGACGAAAATTATCGAGGATCATGATTTAAATGTGAGCAACATATGTCACAATTAATGCAAAGTTCGGATCAGTCCAATATCAGCTTGGAAAGATTTGATTAAGTTGTATAACGATGAAATGGGTAATCGATTTTAATCACATAAAAGAGTATATATCGCTGGAAATCAGCAGTAGCTTATTTGTTTACCACCAAAATGTTTTCTTGCACCAAAAAATTGCAGACATTATTGTCGGGTACTGTGGTCGCTTCCTTTAGCCATGACAGTTTTAAAATGGTTAGGGTAGTGTCCACCGGTTCAACAGCCAATCCTTTCATATTGATTTTATCCAGATGTGGTTTAGCGATGTATATGTTGAAAATGTTGGGACCCAAATTGAAAAGGGCAACAACAACGTCAAATACGCATTCATCATGTACAAAAATATTAAAAATATTTGCACGATGTTAAATTTAAAGCGATATCATCGAGAAACTTCGGACGGTGGACGATATGATGGTGGGCATTATGCCGATGTGAGTAGCATATTTTGGAAAATTATACGAAAAGAAATTTTAAACCAACTAAACTCAGCGTAAAGAAAAACGGACGTCAAATATCTTAGAACGAACTGATCGTTGTAATCCGTCAGCGACAGCTTTTATCACTGCCGAATAAATTTATATCGTTTAGGACGTATGCATTATAAATAAATATGTAGTCAGAACCTGAGTTTCAAGATCAATATTAATTATTTCAGCACCACGTACACTTTCCACTTTCAATTTACAAATCTAATTGCATGTCCGTTTTCGTTAACACGCGAAACTGCATAGGCCATCATATTACAATAATTCTCAAATGTGGTCTATGTAACATTTATGTAACGCCATTAACATTAACGGAATTTATGCTGTAATGTTTTTTATCAGGACAAAGCATTTGAATATAATCATAGGAAATTTTCTTTACATACATATAAGATATCATCCGTCTATAAATTTTGGTCTAGTAATATTAACCAAACCGTTTTCATTGATCGCACCATTATATACTCGATCATCGTGCTTTTTAAAGAGAAAGGAGAGACAAGTACTTTTAGATGCCAAAATCCCGGTGATGAAATCGTTTATCATAATTGGATAAAATATCGAGTTAGTTAAAAAAAAAAAGCATTTACGAAATACGGCATCTATCAGGGGAGACGGTGAGACCGGCTAGCATCTGCTGATAATAATATTCGGTTAACTTTCCAACGCGACGGACAAACGGGCACTAAAATTCTTACAGTAAAATGTTATCCTCCACCAGGCAAAGACTTGAAACTAAAAATATTGTAGGTGCAAACATTATATCGCACGTTCTTTTCTCGGTGTACTTTCGGAGAGCATTTTCAGTGTATTTTTAGAACAAAGAACATTACCGTCATGGTAACGTTATAGTCGAAGATTCATTCGGTGCTAATATTTTTTTTCTTCCCACGATTCAAACTATATTCCAAAAAGAATATCAACCAGTGAGGGTCCCTAGTTTGGATCCTTAAATCGTAGTGGCCATAAAATAATACCATTTGGGGCAGTTTAGATACCTCGAAATGAAATCGTTCATCTGTTCATGCAGATCTATTTTGTTAATATTTATTTTAGTAAATTAAAAAAGAAACCCCTATGACTTTTACACTTTCACGACGTATACTAACAATGTTCAGCATGACAAAATGATGAAGTCGCGACTGTGTTTAGAAATAACAGTGAGTTTTCTTTAGACATAACATCAACTAAGGCGATTGGCAAACTCGTCAAAAAATATTGCTTACCACAGAGCAACTAAAATATCCAATCATGGTATTGTAAAAATAAAATCGGACCTCATTCGAAAACATTACATGCTTATTAACACCTACTTGCTTAAAATCGATATTGCCATTAATTTAAAATCTCACCAAAGTCGTAGATCGTGGGCATAATCGAATACTGCTCACAGCCCAGGAGCGAAGGAAATTGTACGAAAACGGGTCATAGCAAGTGAGTTAAGATCGCAACCTTATCCTGTAACACATCACTTGTTGCATCACCAGAGAAAAACTTTTCGAATTCGTAATGACCAGCAATGTGTAACGCAATTAGGTTGTTGTAGGGTTCAACGCCATTTTTCAGCATAAGATGGACTATACATAGTGGCCAGTATTAATGTTGGGGAAAATCTCGGAAAAAACATCGACCCACGAAAAGATACTGGCAAGCTTTCTCACATACCTACACTGGCTGAACCCGGGACTCAAACCCACGCATGCAGAGATGAGACCGCAGTAATCTGTAACGGTCAGCGCTTTACACCACTTGTTAACGCGATTAGGTTATCATGTGCAGTAGTTTCTTTGGCACTAAGTGAAGCAGAATTTTTCGCAAATATCTTAGGACTTGTTGCAAAACCTTCCAAGGAACAAATGATTTACAGCATAATTGTAAAACATTAAATAGTAATTCGAATCCAATGAATGTCAGGATAAGCAATAAGTGACCATGAACTCGGTCTCGATGAAAAGAGGAATTTATAAAAGATAAACTATTTTGTATTAAAGGAAGGACTGAATACAAAATATATAATAGAAAAGTTTCATTTGTGAAAGTTAACAACAATCCATGTAAGTTCAACAAAATTACAGGATCACGTAGCCTTTAAAACATTCCGTTGCTGGTCGAAAAATAAACTACAATCAAACACTTTTCTGAGAAGTCTTTCCTAATAGAAATATTTAAATGACAAGCATTTGACGCTTTTAGAGACTGCTATTTAACAACAATTGTTTTGTTTTTGTTTTTGTTTTTTTGTGCCCTTTTTCATGAATTCCATGTGGTCATTTTAAGCAATTGCAAAGAGTTCCATACCAGAATGTAAGAGTAGGACTGGAAAGTGTTAGGCTTTCACTGCATATCTGTAAATTATGTTTCTATGTCATGCATATTATCATTTGATGCTAGAGATCTCTAACAGGGATATATGACAGATCTCCTTTCAATTCTGAGACGAAAACTGAAAATCAGTCATTTTAATCTCACCAATAATTGTATCTGTATCGCAAATTTACGTGATCATGTTAAATGAAAATGATACAGCGACTAGTTTATTGGTCAAAAAATGTGTCGGTATTCAAATAGGTAGTAATTTGGATATAATATGAAAAGTATCAAACAATGGAGACAACAAGTTGACAGAAAATTTACTTCTGTTGAACAAAGTGGCATTGAACATGCAACAAAATATTACAACCACAAAACGTAAGCAAAACAAAACAAAAAGAAAACCAAATAAAAAAACTTATGGATCATTGCTGAAAAAGATATTTGATCCAAAGGATTTGTTAACGCTGAGAAAAGTGCCTTATCAATATTATATCTAACATTCAACACCCTCTAAAAAAAATTCAGCTGAAAAGAAACATTGAGTTGACTGCTTCGAAAAGATTAATGGTAGGTTGGTAAAAGTATACGTAGGACTATAAGACATTACAGTCTTAAGGGGAAGACTTTAAATTGGATTGAAATAATGAATTCCAACAAATTAAACAGTATTTTAAACAAATGCAAAACATTATTGATTGATTGAACAATAAGATAATTTATTACACAAAGCCTTAGAGCTGAAGACATGATTTAAAGTAGTATAGAGTTTTTCATGTTTGCTATTCCCCAGCGATAAAGTCATGCATAAGCTATAATATACCTGTCTTAGCAATATTACCGCGGCCATGTATTTGATGTCTAAAGATTGTCGCGGGCTAGTGTTTAACTCTTACGCAATGTTACATGACCAGCCGTAGACCAGAATCGTGAATCGGCAAAGGCGATAGATCGCACCAACTAAACAAAAGCTTGTAGTTCTTACACATGTATGTTAAAGCTTAGCCAAAAGATCAAAGGGAATCCCACGTGGTGCGCTGGACGAGTTTTCATCCAACCCCACGTTGGCAGACAGCGAGAGAGACATTGTCCGCTAAGTTTGATTGGATCGGTTCACATCGATTTCCTATCGGAATTGAGACAGATGGTGTGATTACAATTTAGACCCGCATTATAACTTTCAACTTGTATGAAAAAATTTAGTATTTTTCTGAAGGGATTTCGGATCAAAAGGTTTACTCCGAAATAAGGCCACTCGTAATTTGGCGACAACACTTAGAAGTTGATTAGATGGAAAGACAAAACATAAGTAATGTCAGCAAGTTTTTTACGGAATACTACGGCATTATAATTGTAATTATTTGTAGTATGTATTCGTGTGTTATGTAAAATCACCTTTGTAGTGTTTCATTTACATGCGTATTTGAGAAACGGGCATGAGTCTACATAGAGAATTAGTAGATGCGAGGCGATATTATGTAGATTGTTAGCCTGTCGTCGAAATTAATTTGTAATTCGCTATTAGGTTACTTTGTTGTCAACTAGTGCATTTGTTAATGCGTTATGTTAGAATTTGCACATGCTTAAATTGTGAATGTGGAAACATGGTTGATGTACGAAAGGTTAGTTTCTATGGACGTATGAATATATCAGAGCATGGACATTTGAATATTTGCTTACTTTACATGAGTTGTAAAGTAAAGTAATGCGTCTGATTTTTGTGTTATTGTTTAATATAGCAGAATTAGGAATATTTATTGATGTGACGGAATTTATTGATGTATGTATGACAAGTCATTGATACCGTGCTTTATTATTACCTTGTTTACCATACAAGAACGTATGGGTATCTCGATGTGAGCGAATGCGTGACTGAAAAATTTCATAGCAGTTATCTTTTAATAGGCTGTGTGTGGTTTGAGATGAGAGGGCTAAGGAAGAGACCTTCCTTGTGTTTTCATGGGAATATTTTTAGGGGGACAGAGAACTTCCGGTTCCCTTGGGTCCCGGGTCTAGAAGAGTTGGAGACGGAATTTAGGCTGTAGCTGAGACACACGAAGTCGACAGAAGAGTAGTTGTGGTAGAAAAAAGTGGAGGAGGATGAGAAGGAGTCTATATAAAAGCAAGGAGGAGCAGTCTACAGAAATTCTAGTAGGGGAGAGACAGGAAATTGGAAAAGACGAGGATGAATGGGGAAAAGGAAGTAGGAGAAATAACAGAGATAAAGGATACAAGAGATGAGTTCAAATACAAGGACAGGTGGAAATCGATCTCACACTTCTTACCAAGTGATACAATAGGCTTATTAAAGGATCGAGCGGAAGGTGTGTAATTTGAAATTTGAGTCATTTGATTATTGAATTTTTATTAAATTGTTATTCATCCAATCAAAACCTTTTTGTATATTTAACCATCTAACCGTCGGTATTGTTGACTGCGGTCTAGGAGATATACATCCGTCTTTCAGTACATTTAACTTCCAACAAAATAGATCCTGGGTGGGAATTCTGCAGTAGCTTAAATAAAACACTGGGAGCAGACAGCCCCAACCATAGCAATCCCCACAGATCTTTTGAAACACCTCCCCCCATTCCAGAATGAAAGCTATTTTATCATGCGCATAATGCCAAAGTCACAAACAACATCATTTTCAATTTTTCAAAAACCGATCCCTATCACCAACCACCATCAGATAAACAAATTTAATAATAACATTGAATTCAATGTCACTACCAAGTCGTTTGTTTTATTATTTTTCACAAACTAGCAGTAAATACTAATATCTTATACCATGGTAAGTCAGATTTACTGTTTGTAAGGAATTGGACATTGTCAAAACTTTACCGATGTTATCTATTTTTCGGCTAACTTTCATGATTTGTCAGGCTGTCTATATCACTGAACCAATAGATGCGTCAGTAAAATATATTGTTTACGGAGAATGTATGCAAATTGCACGCATATTGTTTTTAAAGCATGATGTAACTAATTATAATAACCTAATTCTTTGCTGTGTGGTAAATAACGTTCATTATGTTGTTAATCGCTTGCAATTTATTTACTGAATATTATATTTATTTTAAAATATTACAGAAAATGGATTTTCCTGTTTTTCATGCAACATATTCTATTAGTTTTTATATTCATGATCAGATAGAAAAGTTTTAAAAACATAACTCTTTGTGGGTGTTTTAAAATATAGGAATTCGAAACCTAACCCAAAAACTACGTCAGCTATCAAGTGATACATTTTGCCAGCGTTACGCGTTACTTGTTTTATATCGTTCTTCTTTCAATTCTAACCTTGGCTTTATCTTTATCTTGCTTTAAGAAGTAGCTGCTTTCAAAACTGCTAACTGCCTAATTGATTAATTATTATGTCACGAACTTGCCGTAGTTGACACGAGTCGCTTTTCTGACAGATATTGAAGGACTGTTGCTCAATCAGTTATTGTTTGTAAAAATAAATCTACTTTCTTTCCATGATTTTGATGACTTTTACGATAAAAGTGAATGTGAAGACAAAACTAAGCAACTTTTACTGATAATTTATCTAGCGATGGATTTCAAGCTCCATTACATCATCTCCAATTACAGGTGATGAATATAAAGAACATATCAAGCATAACTGAACATAGACGAGGATAGACATGAATCAAGGCTCATGTACGCAACATTTAAAGAGCACTGTTTTACTATTAAGTTGGGAAAATTTATATTTTGCAAATTTTAGAGGAAAACAGATACTCAAAAGAGAGTGTAATACAGTGAATGTATAACGAACAAAAATGAAACACTATTTTTATAAAATTTAGGTTTTGCGATTAATGTTTAATTTTATTCTTTGGTTTAAAATAATGTTAAAGATTCTTCAATTTTCAGAACATAAGGGATACAACATAAACATATATTAAAGGTGGAAAAATGAAAGTAAGAACATGCCCCAACTTTCGTATTTTTATGTGATTGTTTCTTTGCAGATAAACCAACAGTTACGGTGAATGAGTACATTTACACCATAGGAACGGGAGATAATTTGACTGTGCATTGTTCTATCGACGGACACGACAGTACGGTTGAAAGGGTGGAATGGTTGAAACAAGAAAATTCTCAATACAGATATCTTCAATCCTCCATGAGGGTATTCTGGGACATTACAAGCCCTTCACTGAAAATTATTAATGTTAGCTTTGATGATGCTGGAAACTATACATGCAGAGGAATGACAGAGGTTGGAGTTGAACAGAGTCAGCAAATCATCGTCCAAGTATTCTGTAAGTAATGATATACATCACAATTATTAAGGACATTTTTATTTTTTATAATGTTCTTTTTCATTTAAGCATTCCAGCTATATGATCTACAACACAATTATTAAGGACATGTTTATTTTTTTATAATGTTCTTTTTTATTGAAGCATTCCAGCTTTATGATCTACGACACAATTAGTAAGGACATTTTTATTTTTTATAATGTTCTTTTTCATTTAAGCATTCCAGCTATATGATATAAAACACACTTATTGAAGACATTTTTATTTGTTATAATGTTTTTTTTTTTCATTTAAGCATTCCAGCTATATGATATACAACACAATTATTAAGGACATTTTTATTTTTTAAGCATTCCAGCTATTGCACAAGAGCCAAATTATCGTACAAACTTAAAGTAAATATATCCGTACAGGTCACCAATCTTTTTTAAAGTTTTTTATACATTGAATGATTCTTTTAATATACAATAAATCAAAGATTTAATACCGTTAATCTTTTTTTGACAATCATCTCAGCATCCTTTAATTGAAACGTGGTTAATAGCCACTGTATGCAGGATTTCAGGAGTGAAAGGATTATGGTTGCAGGATATGTTTTATATTGTTTCACGAAGTCATATTCCTTTTTATAATATCTCCAATGAATAAGTACATAGCAGTATTACTGATTTATGATGAGAGAGAAAGATTAATTAATTAGTTTCTTTTAAAAGTTTATATATAAAAGATTATCTTTGGTCGCTTCGGTCGAAATATATATATATATATATATATATATATATATATATATATATATATATATATATATATATATATATATATATATATATATATATATATATATATATATATATATAACTCGACCGAAGCGACCAAAGATGTAGTCAAAACATAAAATACAGTCTCTCTATATCAAAATGCTTCGCCAACTGATTGATCCTGTGTTCGTCAGATCTAGAGAGAAAGTAGGTTAACAGCTGACGGTGATACAAGACACGTAAACGTCAGCAGATGAATTTCAGGTGTATTGAAATACAGTATCTGCAATCTTTTATTGTATGTATGTATGTATGTATGTATGTATGTATGTATGTATGTATGTATGTATGTATGTATGTATGTATGTATGTATGTATGTATGTATGTATGTATGTATGTATGTATGTATGTATGTATGTATGTATGTATGTATGTATGTATGTATGTGTTATATAAGACACATAGTCACTTGGTTATCTAAACATAATGAATGAATATTATGCTTCGTTGACAAGGTCAAACATATGGTTGAGGCACTTAATAAGATGGCAGCTGAAAATTTCATCCATGAATGAAAGAATACATTGAATCTTCTGAAGGCCATGTTCCCATTAAAAGCGATGTTGTAAAACCCCATTTAAAAAAATTCACTCTCAGTGTCAGATGTTCCCATCACGTTCTGAGGACCTAGCATCGGACGCTAACATGTTTTGGTGTGACACTACGAAATAACATGTTTCTTCAGTAAAAACGTTCACTCTTTGGAGGGTATTACTCAAGCAATAAGGCTTTTTCTGCGAGGGGAAAGCAGGCATTCCTGCTTAGAGTCTAACGAATGTGCGTGCCATTTTGACCAAATTTGTCAGTATACACGACTCATTCACCAAGTTTTGGTACTAGGCAGGGAATTTAAAGCATTTACCAGAATCTCACTGAAGTAATATATTTTAGGTCATTCTAGAAAAGCAAATCACACTGTCATATACAGATGAGAGCAAGAAGTGTTATGCTAAGAACCTAACTTTTGGACAGGGACTCAGCAACATATAAAGGTGTGTCAGGTCGTAATTACTATACATTTCAATATTTTTACAAGATTAGGGTTGGTTGTATACAGCAGGAAAACAACTGAACACAGAGGAGCTTAAAGGCAAATGATATGTCAGCTACATCAAAAATGGCTTCTCGTACTAATAACTAAACAGAAATTAATTTTTTTTTAAAGTAATTGCTATACTACTTCTTGCTGTATCGTTATCAGCTGCTTTTAGTACTATGCAACCATTTTGAGGTGACCACGGGAACATCAGTTTAAGCTATCAAGGAGAATCTAAAGATTAGTACCACGGACCTCTCCAAAAGGAAAGGGAACAGTTTGAGTGTGTAGATGACAGATAAATCTTATGCCATAAAGTATAAGAATCATATTTGATCATGTAGTAAATGCAATAAAATTCCTTCTTGTGGGTGAAATGCCTGAAAACATAAAAGCAAAAAATGAATTATATTGCCTGTGAATTAAAAAGAACAGATATAAACATTGGTAATAGCTAGAACATCATATTTCATTGGTCTTGCGTTGGGATGAAGGTAGTGGTAGGATTGATTAATTTTAGTGTATTGTGGCTATCGGTTTATGCCCCCACTTCCCATCTTGTTTCACAAGTATTTCAAGTTCTGTTTTCTCCTCTTTTTCCTATTCTGATAGAAATATTAAAGACATTATTGATATGTCTCAATGGTCATTCATTTTCTACTTTTCTATAATTATAGGCAAGAGGTTATAAACGTCCCTAATATGACCTCTGTCCATATAATGAGTTTCTATATGATTGGATATCAAACATGTTTATCGTGACTTTAAACAAAGACAATCCACTGTAACTGATTAGTGCAAAGAAATTTTGTTCTGTTATTTGGCCACAGTTACTTTTGGAAACAAGTGGTGAATCTGAACCTTGTAAAATCAGCATAATCTGCTCAATAAAGTGTCAGTAATCCGATTTGGTCCCGGGACTAAAGATTGGGGACACAACTGGGCTTTGTGGGTAATAAATGTAGTAAATCTACCGCACCTGTTGTTGAGATGGTGGGTCATAGCTGTGTCTAGCAGGACCTATTACAAATAGGCTTTCTCCCATAAAGAACTATTCAGTCTCCTAAAAAGGAAACTATTATCCTGCATAATTATTCCATTACGAGCTGTCTATTTTTTCAGGCCTGAATTACAGCAGCAAAACTTTAGTTTGGATTTTTACTGAAGTATAAAGTCCAGTGATTGAGTGATTGGTTAACATTTGAATCTCACTTAAACTGTACTAAAGAAATGTTTGATGGCTAAATTGATTTATTTGGTCAAAACTGGATTTAAAATACTGGGACTTTTGCACCTGATATTCAGAAGTATTACCGACCTTACAAATTACTTTCTATTACTAACTTTCATTTAGATCTTCCGGTCATCAGTCAACAAGACAGAAAAGACCTAAATGGTAGTTCATCAGAGAAATATGTTGTCCCTGTAGTATCCGTTGTCGCCTGCTTGGCCATGATCGCTTTGGTTGTAGTCGTTATATTGATCAGAAAAAAGTGCCTGAAAGACCGTACAGGTAATACATTTCATTTAATCTTTGAATAGGTAATCTGAAAGACCGTACAGGTAATACATTCCATTTAATCTTTGAATAGGTAATCTGAAAGACCGTACAGGTAATACATTTCATTTAATCTTTGAATAGGTAATCTGAAAGACCGTACAGGTAATACATTTCATTTAATCTTTGAATAGGTAATCTGAAAGACCGTACAGGTAATACATTTCATCTAATCTTAGAATACGTAATCTGAAAGACGGTACATGTAATACATTTCATCTAATCTTTGAATAGTTAATCTGAAAGACCGTACAGGTAATACATTTCATCTAATCTTTGAATATGTAATCTGAAAGACCGTACAGGTAATACATTTCATCTAATCTTTGAATGGTTAATGCAAGGGATACGACGAAGACTTAATGAAACTAAATATTAAAATTATAGTTTCTTTCCTTTTCAGGATTACTTTAGTTATATAACAGACTTGTACCTTGCTTTGGACTCCGTATATACATTTAAAAAGTGTGCTTTTTCTTTGTTTTGTGCAATGCTAACAGAAGTTGTCACAATTCTACATGTCCTCGACTGTATTTTATTATATTGATGACTTTAGAGCTATCAATATTCATCATCAATATTTTTAACAGAATTGTCCTATTCTGGAAATCTGAAACCGAAGCTAGATTTACAATACTTCATGCCTGATTTAAACAAGCTTAAAATTATGGTTGTATTGAACACAACTTTCGGATTATTCAAACTTAAAAATGTGGTTGCATTGATAACAATTTTTGGATTATTCAAACCTAAAGTTGTAGTTGTATAGAACACAGTATTAAGATTGTTCATGCATTTGACCTTTGCTATAAACACTCCACGTTAATAAATACGGCAACACATTCATAGTACTCAGGTAACTTCCGCTTCAGCCAAGTCGTAATTGTGCACAATGTTTTTTTTCATACTAATAGGTTTCGGTGTGAAATTTGCCAGTCACATTCAAACTTTTCGCCTGTTCATGCTTTTGATTATTAAAAGTGAAGTTATATTTAGTGATTACTCGTGTTATTAATTAATTATACCTTTATAATTTAGTATATATAACACTGCTTCAAGGTCTCGTTAGACACTCCATACCGTGCTCTGAAAATCTGCAATTAATTAATGTTCGTTTTATTTTATTTTCGTTGGTAGAGCTGCCAAATTCAGGAAAAAGAAGGTAATGTTTTTCATTCAACTCGTTGAAAAAATAAATAGTACTTTAAGTTATATATTTGCTGTAGCTGTTACTTTTTCAACGAGTTAGCGGATTTGATGAGGAATAGACAGTTTTGCAGATACTTCACCAAAAAGGAAATTCCATACAATTATACGCTCTTTACCCACGTCATCTGTCAACAAATACGAAAATTTAAATAATGGAAGAAATTAAAATGATTCATTTTATACTGCTTCAGTATATGTTCTTTCTTTTCTTCTTAACGCTGCATTGTAACAATTCTAAGATAAAAGTAAAAACTGAATCAACTGCAAATATGTTGCAAATATATTAGGCATATATAATTGCATGTAAGTCTGATGTGTTTTGGCGTAATGATGAGAGAAATGAGTTGGAATATTATTGTCATGTTTCTATTAATGTCAGGATCCTATTTCTAATTCTCCCGTAGACAAGTTTCATACACGTTTTATATTATGGATTTTCGGTGAAATGTTGCGGAGTTTATTCATCAAATGCTGGTGATTACCTAAGTATCGAATTTGAAAGAAAGTATAGACAAGTTAACGAGAAATTATATTGTGTATGTAAGCGATTGCATCATGGATTATATTAATTATAAGCTGTTTTATTCTTATTATCTATGCAACAATAACATATTATTGTGAGTAAACACATAAATAAATGTGAGAGAAAATTAGTAATCATGTCTGCTTTCTTATTCTTATTCAGTACAAATGGACAACAGCAGCCTTTACCTTCTGAAAATAGTCATACTGGTGAGTTCCTGCATCTTGTCTCTCACATGCGTCCGCAGTCTTTATATTTAATTTGATTGCACAATACAAACCGATATTCATATTCAGCAGCAGCAGCATACGCTGCAACAATAACAACACTATTAACAATATTTATGTTGATACGTTAACAATAAACAGCTTTGCCTACAAGACGATTTTTTTTTTTACAAAAGATCAACAGACCATCAAATCATCCTTTAAATCAATTTATGTGTCAAAATTATTTTAAATAAATTATCCAGGACAATATAGAACGTTTTGCTTTTCTATCTGAAATTCGTATTTCAATCTTAAATTTACCCAAAGAACATAGATTTGGGCTGCCATTACGCGACTGTCATTGTTCTTTCCTGTGCTTTCTGTGTCTTTGTTGCGATTATTAATTATTATTATTATTATTATTATTATTATTATTATTATTATTATTATTATTATTATTATTATTATTATTATTATTATTATTATTGAACAATAGGAAATGATCATGCGAAGTTTTATGTTAATCTGTTGGGTGATATGACGTATGCGCAAGTAATTCGAAAGTCTAACACAAATATTGGTGGAAACAAGAGTACATGGGACACCAACATATCACAGTTTAATACAAACATCGATGGAAGCAATAATACTAGGGACATTGATACATCACAGGTTGTAAGTATATTTTTTTTAAATTCTTTGTGTTATATTTCACCATCGATTTAGATTTTCTCCATCCATTGATTCGGGTTTCACGCCGAAGGGGTAGGGAAACTGAAATATGCATACATACAAACATTAATAAACACATACATACACATTTGCTATCTTAAAAGCAGACATCAATACATAAATATATTGTACATAGAATGTATACTTACATTTATACGTCTTTGCATATTCGATATATATATATATATATATATATATATATATATATATATATATATATATATATATATATATATATATATATATTTATTTATTAGATTCATATGATAACTTCATATGGGATATACGATACACGTTTAAAATGATTATGTCTCCTCTGATAGTTGAATGGGTATGTTGTCTTGACAACATGGCAATCGCTACTTTTTATCTTCGTAATAGATGTTTCTTAAGTAATAGCTACAACAATGTTGTTGTTTTATTCACTTAATATAGGTCTTGTTTTAATATAAAAATTCCTGGTTAATAATCTTCTTGGAATGTATTTCTTTAGTATTATATTCATACTTTTTCCATTGGTCTTTACTTAATGCAAATAATAGGTTTTGTCTTACATGCAGGTCAGTTTGTCCTTTTAGTGCTGATAGTGTACCTCCGTTAAATGGACACACACACACAAACACACACACATAATATACATACATACATACATACATACATACATACATACATACATACATACATACATACATACATACATACATACATACATACATACATACATACTTACATACATACATACATACATACATACATACATACATACATACATACATACATACATACATACATACATACATACATACATACATACATACATACATACATACATACATACATACATACATACATACATACATACATACATCTGCATAAATTCCTAACTAGCTTCTAACATAAAGTTTGAAACACTCTGCCGGATCCAACATATGAAATTTATTTAAGGATTTAATTTCACCTACATATAATCATTTCTCTCGATATTATTACACTGGTAACAGAAAAACAATACTTATTCATACTAATAAGAAACTACAGCAGTAATTTAAGCAATGATTTGTATTAAAAATATTACAGAAAACTTATTGCGCATATGCAGAGAAAACGATGAGACTGCCTACCATCATAGTTTTAATTGTAAAAAACATACAGTACCGAGTACTACTTGCACAAAAAATGAATAATTTCAAACACACGAGCGAGAATATAAATATTAGTTGCGTACTATTTTATTGCATTTAAACGTGTATTACATAATATCAGCCTAATATATCTGGGATAAAATTCAAAACTGTGGCAAATAAGGAATTCCAATTTGGCAAGAAGACTATTCTTTTGCGACAGTATCAGTGCAACTCCTCGATGAATCTTACTTGTACCTCTCCACGCTTTTTCGATCGGATTATCCAAATGTTTAATGCTTTTTGTATTCACTTTTGGTATGTTGTTTATTCAATAGAAAACTGCACTTCCATCAACATGGAACATTCAAAATCGTCTAACCACACATTCACATACATATTTAATAAAGTAATTCAGCCAAAGTCCATTTCAAGTTTAAATCATATATACTTGGAGGATTTGGCAAATTTTGGATGCTGTGCTCCTATAGTGATTCTGTCTCGACGGTCTATTTAGGCGCCGGTGCGCGTCATGGAGTAAATGCATTCATCGGGAGAGTCTTCCACAACTTTTGGCAACACTTAGGGGATTGGAGTTAAGATGCGCCGTGATACTAGCAAGCAAGATACAGTTACCCGGATGCCCTGGCCCTTTGCATTGAAAATAAAGCGTATAAACTTATCTTCATTGTCCAGATATCTCCAGTGATTTGGTCTTTTATCGTTTCCTATGATCCAAAATTTATTTTCTCTTAAGACGTGTTCAAACATGTAAATCCATGCTTTATTTGTTTTGACAATCTAATTCAAACGTCTATCATCACTTGTTTCACATCCGATAAGTTTCTTGCAATTTCAGCCCTTGTCTGTTTTTGGCAAAATTCAAGGAATGCTGGTCATATGTAGTACATACCGTACTGAGCTTTCAATGATTCTTTAATATATGAAAAACAGCTGACAAATTAATGGCGGTGAAATAGAAATATCCTTCAATATATATCGAGCATCTTCATCATTGTTCCTTTCACAGCAGATACTTCAAGCTTAGCAATTGCAAACAGCTATCTTTCAGAAGGTTGGTCACTTTCCATGGTTTCTAGACAATTCTATAAAAGAATGGAACTTCCTCACAATTGTAGTACATAACAGATAATTGTCCGTAAATATTATCAAAGTTGTACTTGATATCAATCTTATAGTACCCAAAGAGGGCCTTGATTTTACAGGATGCTGTTTTGCTTATTAACGCACTTGCCCATCTTCTCTGACATATTTACCTCACATTCATTTGCCTATGCTATGTCACTCAAATATATGCAAGTCTCTAACGTGTCGTGTTTGTATCTGCAGATCTTTTTATATAACGATCTTTTGACCATCTAGCAGGATTTAATTTATTGACAACGTATTATGAGCTTTTTAAAAAGTGTTTTTCTAAAGTGTTTCAAGCAGTTAAAACTATGTAACCTGCCGGTAAGATGCAACTGAATTGTCTCATTGACAAATTTTGAATGGTAGATATGCCTCAGTGAACATTTTAGTGGCACGCGAATTTCCTGAAAATAGCAATGTATTTAGGACTACAAATATCTTTACAAAAGCTTTTATGCACGACGAACAGTAATGTTTTTCAGTAATTGTAATGATAAATTTACTGTGCTAAAGAAAAGTTTACTCTCTCTTTCAAAGTTTTAAGAAAACACGATCTTGTTTAATGTTAAACTTTGCTCTTATGCCAATATGTACAATGTGAATATCAATCTTTAATGTATCTCAAACATAAAAAGTCATAAAAGTATCTACTACCTATATGCTGACAGACATAAATTTTTCTACATACAGATTCATTCGGAACTGTATCAGGTTTGGCTATTGCATTACAATAACTACTTCAACTTTTCGTTTATACAACCATTCGCAAATTTCTGTCATGACTGATCTTTTCAACATATTCCTAAACAACACTGACCATATTTCACCTAAAATTAGCACAGAAGTCTTGTTATTCATGTACAAATGCTAACAATCCGCTAAAAATGGCCTCCGTTCCTTGTTTATGAGACAGATAACAACATCACTTGATTGAAATCATCTTGGTGTATTAGCCTTTTATTGTGTATGCAAATATTCTCATCTCACTTATACTAAACACAAAAAAACATTGTAACTATTCCTTCATGAATGCTTTTAAATACAATTTTGGGCCAACCTAATTTCCTGCTTATTGGCTTCTTCAGGATTTGTAAATATATCCAACGACATTTACAAAAAATATATTATAGCAACTTTGTCTCCAAAACCTAGGAATAAAACAAACCAAATTAAAATAAAAAAGGCAGAATGCATTTTAAATTTACTTGAATTAATCATCTCCGTATTTAAATAATGATTTATATCCCCCAAAAGGACAAATTTGTAAATAACGTGTATTTAATATAAAACCATAATGACGTGGATTAATTTTTTAAAACCGTCCTAATTACCCAGTAACTTTGCCAATTACTAAGGCATGTAGAAAATTGGGCCCATATGAGCCAGGTGAGTGATCTCAGTTTCTATGTGGCTGATCGTTTTCCCATTAAATGTTAAAACATTTTCTTTAATTCTGCATTTTGTTACAAATGCCGACATTTTGCGTTTCAACTAGTGCAAATGTTCTGCTCTTGTCTAGAAAAGCAACGCCATCGATCATTTTTTTCTCCGATAGTAACAATTTTCTATGGGCCTCGTCTGTCGTATGCATGTCAATCATGTTAGGCAACTACATACATATATGAGTTTTACAAAAACAAACAACATATTAAGACAAATAATAATAATAATAATAATAATAATAATAATAATAATAATAATAATAATAATAATAATAATAATAATAATAATAATAAAATAATAATAATAATAAAGTAGTATAGGAAAACCAGGTTTTCAACTCACTTTGTTTTTTTACCCTCCAAACAAGTATAAATTATCCCCCACCCCACCCCCTTTTCTTCCAAAATAAACCAGGTTTTCAACTCACCCTAGAGGAAAACCAGGTTTTCAACTCACTTTGTTTTTTTACCCTCCAAACAAGTATAAATTATAGTCCTAAATTATCCCCCACCCCACCCCCTTTTATTTCCAAAATAAAACAGGGTTTTGACTCACCCTCCCCCACCTCTTTTTTTTCCCCCTACTACTACCTGTAAACAGGTATTTTGTAACCAAACAAAACAACAGGTGTTGGAATGCGATAAACTCTTTACACAGAGGTGACTAATTTGTTAGAACAGCGCATGTGTGGAATACAATTATTCTAAAGACGGCAAACGAGTTTTACCACAAGATAACAGGATGAAAATTAAACTGTGTGTTAGAACGTTTCAGTTAACAAGGTGGAAATTAAACTAGCATTAGAATGAAAATGATATTATTTTATATCTCGTTACCAATGATTAATGTTTCAACTGTTGATATTAAAAATATTTCACTATCACGACTATAGATACTAAATTTTACTTTACCACTCACACAGCGACGGGACTCAAACAGATCTTTCATTTCTGGTTTGTTCAGAGGATATTTTTTGTTGATAAAATATACCTTTGACCGATCGAGATCAATTGTGAGTTTAGTATAGTTTTGTTGGCTAATGGGGCTGTGAAAGTTTTTAAATTCCGTTAGCAACTTTTGATACAATTGTTCGAGATAATTGAAATACATGCTGTCATCAGATCTGATGAGCGAAAGTTTTAACTTGTCACATGTTCCATTAAAACATATACCTGATGTTTCATTATTAAATTCAACTGTCAATTGTTTACCATCCATCATTAGATATTTGATGTTACTATTGTAGCTATTTGTCATTGTCAAATTTTCAAACATTATTTTATAAGTTTAGATAAAATTTCAGTTGGAAAAGATAATGTCGAGTATAGATCTATCATCATAACAATACCCAAGGGCAAATGTATCTACCCCATTTTTACAATAGCGTTTGTCATCAAAATTGTACAATCCACGTTTGATAATGACATCTGTTTCGAGTTTATGATGATTAGTTCGAATTGCCATAGCTCTCATAAAACTAACACCACCATCAAGCGCGTACTTGTAGTCATCAAATTTCATAAACTTTTTAACAAAATTACGAGGCAGACCTTTGGCTTTTTTCGTTATTTTATTATTGTCTAACAATACGGCATACATTTTGCTGCGTAATCCGATAAAATATTTGATAGCGCTCGAGTTCATTTCATCTTTAAACTTACCAATAACCTTTTTATTTATGTCGTCATGAAATTTACTGTCACGTGGATAATCGGAAAGATCAAACAGATGTCGATTATTGTACATGTCCTGATAGATGTCCTCGCATTCGATTTCATATACGAGCGAATCAGTATCAGTAAACAATAATCTACTAGCCGGCCACTGATTTTTAACAAAAGTGTAATGAAAATCGTACATCAGCCACTTTGATAAATCTAACACTGCAGCTCCAACATAGATCGGCTTGTTTAGTTTTAGATTTGTTTTTCTTCTTTGTATCGCAACAAGATTTTCATTAAATATTTTCATGCTCACAAAATCATCGTCTGACACAAGTTTGTTTCTGCGATTGACATCATTAACTATTTCAATATTTACACGTTTCCTAATATTCTCCATCGTCTTACCAAAAACGGAATTGTTCATCAGTTTAAAGAAGTTTTTCTCAAACTCTGTTTTCGCTGCAGCTCTTCTTGAAGTGTTGGAGTTAATATAACCTCTCATCCACGGCGACTGATTAAATTTTAGTATACGATGAACTTTTCTCAACACAAGACCAGCATCGACTGCTTGTTTTAAAACTTTGTAATGCAAAACATAATTTTTCTTATCAAGTAAATTTGGTACTAGTTTCTTGACCATGGAATGTTGCCTTGGTGATGCTAACGCTTGTTGTTCTTTTGATAACAAACTATAATCTATAACCATCGATTCCGCACAGAAAGGGTAATCGTTATGTAATTTGTGTAGCGAATTTGGATAATCAAGATCAACTTCGACGAAATAGGAAACATCGTCAGGTATCTTTTTTTCTGTCTCTGATAGAAATCGATCAACCGTGATCCAATAAAATCCGCTAAAAGGCATTGGTTCTGCCATCGAACCACCGTAAAGATTATTACAATCTAGATAAACTATATACTTCGAAGGAAGGTCAGGATTATACTGTTTCAGGTATTTGTTGTTTGCTTCAGCATATTTTTTTGTTATCACGCTAATACCGCCTCGGATACCTTTTTCAATAAAATTGAACATATCCACGTCTGTCAGTAATTCTAACCTTACCTTACTAAACTTTAGCAAAGCATCCCATGACAACCCAGGGGCAGAATAATACCAGCAAGGATCTAGTCCATAATTATTATAACTCACTTCACGAAAACTTTCAAAAACATCTGCTAGTAATAACACGTCAGTTTTCAGGTATAAATCATGATAATCACCAAAAGTCTCACAATCAAACTCTTTCCAAATATCTTGTGCATACCTGTACTCATCATCAGTTATATTTTCGTTTTTAAGTTGTGAGTAAAATTTGTCTTTGTCAGGTAAAGATATTTCATCAAATTTACTCCAATCGTCGAGGTATTCGTATGGAAAAACTCCTTTTTTAGCTAGTAGATTAAATTTATCTCCAAAACAGTCTCTTAGGTTATCAAATTTACTACAACCTTTCACTAACTCATCTAACGAGGCTGCCATAAACTGCAGGCTGTCAATAAAACGTAATTTACCTAGCGTAACTGACATATACTTTTCAAAATTATTTGGGATGCATTTGATGACGTTATCGAGTTTTAGATGAGCTTTTATCTCAGGATCACCAAAAGCTTCTACTATAATATGGCTATCATATCCTCGAAAATTGTGAAGAATAACCGGAATAAAATCTGGAGCATGAAATTTTAAATTACACTGATTATGAGCCGCTCCACGATACTGTCCAGTCAAATGACAATGGTCATGTACTTTTTTATCATCGTCAAAAGCTTTTTCACAAATATGACAAATTTCTGCTTGCTCGTGAGCGGATTCTTGTTGAGGTGTTAATTTTAACATTGGCGTTACTTTTTTCAAATGAGTAAATATATTATCAACTTCGTTAATCAACTGCTTGAGAAGCCAAACAGCTGGATTTTTACCACGATATAATTTGATTGATTTAGATAATCTAGAATCAGTACAACAAACTACCTTATACGCTACTCCACACGGAACATGATTTTGAACTTTTCTTGTACTCGATTGATTAGGATTATTTTCTACACCAAGTACAGGTTGAAGTAGGCATTCGAAATCAGCGTATATGACGAAAGGAATTTTTAGTTTGTGATTATGATGGACAAACTGTAACACACTATCTTTTTTAGATGGCATTGTTATTCTTTGCACATCACTACAGTACTGCAAATGCTTTTGTAATGTTTCATTGCTTGTACAGCCATGCAAGCAGCGGTAACAAAAGAACTTTTTGTTCTTATCCTTATTGTACTGTCTACCAACTAGTCCGTTAAAGTTTTTAATCCAAACATAATGATTTTTGTAGTACAGTAAATTTATAGTTGATTGTGAAGCTTTTTCTGAAATATATCTCGGATATACGTCCTCCTTTTCATCTAGTCCGAAAACGTTAATTGAAACATTATTCTGCTTTTCAAATTTTGGTATTTGATTTTCTGCCACTGGAAAGTTAATATCTTTAAAATTTAATCTAGACACATGACTGATATACCTTTCAACACGAGTAGCGTTTTTTTCTGCTGGAAATAGTGCGGAAAGAACAGCCCATTGGAAACATTTGTTATCTACGTTTTTGATGTTTATACAACATCTTTTACTTTTTATTTTTGGTGGCAGGTCGACGTATGAACTACCTCGTAATACATTATATTTCATCGTGTGAAACAATATTCCTTTGATCATTTCAAACTTCCAACCCGAACCTAATTGACTAAATTCCTCTATTTTTTTTCCAATTTCTTGGTGTATTTCATCAGATAGTGATAATAGATCAGTCCCAAGTAAAACACGTCTCGATTTTGCGTTAATATAAGGTTCTGCAATTTCCTTGTTAGTTAATTCTTCCATTATAACTAACTTTGAAAATATAACATGATATTGCACAAATAATCTGATACTTTTGTGTTTTTCGAGCTCACGTTTTACAATTGTCTGTAATAGGTGGTAAAGATTAGTTGCATTAAAATTTACTAAAACAATTTGATTATCAAACTGATAACTATTATCAAAACCTGCAAAAGCAGTCGCTATTTTATTAGGTTCTCCCATAAAGCTTCTCTTAGCTATATCACGCAATTTTAACATTATTATACTATAATGTAATATCTAATTGATAATTTTTTCACACTGCGCATGCGCTAAAAATCAATTAGAGATAAAAAATATCTCCTATAATATAATGACAGCAAATCTAACAAACACATGTGAGCAAGAAGCATATCAAGTTCACCCAAAACATAACTTTACCTCACACTGCGCATGCGCTAAAAATCAATTAGAGATAAAAAATATCACCTATAATATAATGACAGCAAATCTAACAAACACATGTGAGCAAGAAGCATATCAAGTTCACCCAAAATATAACTTTATCTCACACTGCGCATGCGCTAAAAATCAATTAGAGATAAAAAATATTACCTATAATATAATGACAGTAAATTTGACAAGCGCACATGAGCAAGAGATTTATCAAATTCACCCAAAGTATAACTTATACGCTGGAAATGTAATTGGTTCGGTTATTAACATTAAAACTAGAATACCTGTTGGCAAATTAACGTCAGCGGGTTATAATATTAGTGTAAAGGGAGATAATGCCGAGAGGATTGCAATATTTAGAAAAGATTTTATTTACACGTTGTTCTGCGATGATATTCCAGAGGGACAGCGTGTATATCATTATAATGGTAAAGTCACTGATGATAATATTGAAAATTTATCCTTACAAGATGAGTTTCAGCCGCACCCAGTATTTGATTTATACGAGGCTAACGATCGCGGTATTATTAGAAATAGAAAAACTAAAAAAGTTCTTAGTAATATTAGCAATATGGGATATATTAGGGTAACTGTTAGAGGAACATCAACAAATCAAGTTCGTTATCTTGGTCATAGGTTTGTTTATGAGGTGTTCAATGGATCTATACCCAATGGTCTTGTTATTAATCACATCAATAATATACAAACTGATAATCGATTGGAAAATCTGGAGATAGTAACGCAACAGGAAAATGTGAGAAAAGGAAAAAATAGTAATGGTATTAATTTTAGATGCCCAATAAAACCTGTTATTTCAAAAAACCTCGAAACGGATGAGGAGATCGAATTCAAATCGATTTCAGCTGCGGCGAAATATTATAAGATAAATCCCGCAGTCGTAAAAATTATAGCTGATGGAGCAACAAAATCAACTTTTTCAAGAGAATACGATGCTAGGATTGGTTTTAGATATGATGATCAATAATATTTTGTAATTCGGTTTTAGTCAAGCAATGATGAGCAAATGCTATGATATCATCGTGATTAAATTTTAGCGTCGTTACTGCACTTTCATTAATTTTATTTTTTTCTGCTTCTGTTAGTAATATTTTATGAGAATCACCTTGCATTACAATAACATCAACACTATAACCCAACAAACATTTTCTTACCGCTTCAGCTAGTTCGTTATAATTTACTATATTAACTTTTTGGTGATATTTTATCTCATCGGTCATCTTATAATAATAAATTAGATAAAAATATATTATAATAATGGACTTGATGAAACGACTCGCTGAACTCTACGAAGAAGATACTAGTGATAAGGTCGTCAGTGATAAGGTCGTCAGTGATGATGTCATACATAGTATTACATTTTCCAAAGATTTTATAGACAAATCTGTTGGTTATAGCGAAGATGATATTTTATATAACAATGAATCTGATGATGGTGAAATAGTCACTGTTGCTGACAGATCTAATTACAGCAGATCAACAACTAAACGGTATAATGTTAAGTATCACATTACTAAGCAGCTAATTAAATTTAATTTTACTGTTGCCGAACAACAACTGTTCTGGCAGTTAATCAAACCTTTTTTAAATATCAAGATTCCAGGCCGACAGAAAAATATTAAATTTGATTTCATATTTGTCAAGATTTTTAATCTAATGACGATCTCTAACGATCGTAAGCAGTATCTAATATCATTATGTAAACCAGTAAAATGTAAATCTGTCAAACAAAAGTATGAGTTAATTTATAATAGCATTATATCATAATCTGCTTGGTTGGGATCCAACTGTTAAATTTATCACTATACCCACGCCATTTGACTAAACTTTTATCCCCTTTTTTTCTAATCACTTTCTCGATAACAAAAACATCCTGCTCAGTTTTCTGTAGTTCTTGTTCATAAAAACTACCTACAATCGGTTCCCCTGCCAGATCTTTTAAAACGTACGTTACAGGTACTGTTAAAAGTACCTTATCAATTACAAAAACTTCTTCGCTCCAGTTCGGAGTAAATCCTTTTGCAAATACCTTTTTCATCAAAGAAATTCTAACTTTATCACCAACCTTAAATTTATGTCTGCGGTACATGTTTTCATTTGCTAATATTGGATTTTTAACAGCTTTTTTAGGTGTCATTTTGATGGTTCGATGTTTCGTGTTATTATATTCGCTTACGATTTGAGAAAGGTCATCGATGTACCTGTTGGTGTTTTTAGCTGTCATATGTTTGTGTATTTTCTCGTTTAGCGTGCGATTAAATCTCTCAACAACAACGCTTTTACCCTCATTTCCTGTAACATACCTTTTTATATTATTTTGTTCTAGAAACTGTTCAAACTTTTTGTTAAAAAACTCAGATCCATGATCAGTCCAGATTTTGTTTGGTTTTCTTTCTGTGCTTGTTATTATCTGCTTTAGCGCATCGGTCATTGAAGTTCCTGTCTTATCTGAAACAGGTATACTGAAAGCGTATTTGCTAAAAACATCTATAACATTAAACAAATACCTTTTTGGAGCGCCATCAGCGCCAACGTTAAACTGAGCTAGATTGGATACATCCACCAAATCTATTGCCCAGATATCATCTACACCATTAGCGACAACTTTACGTCGTTGGAACTTTTTTTTTTAGGTCTGTGTAGTTCGACTGCAAGATCATCATATACTTTATTTCCCCGATCGTGAGGTGATTGACGAGACTCTCCGAGTCCAAGTTTATATTTTGCTCCAATTATTCCCTGAACAAATTTTCTATCAAAACGTTCTCGTAGATTTGTTGGCTTCATATCACGTAATTCGTCTAACATTACTTTATCACAATCTGCTTTTGAGTTTTCATGATCACGATAACAGATATCATGACGCATCGCTATTGCATCCACTTGATTGTAAGGCTCTTGTCCTGGCAATGGATTGTCGTTTTCATCTAGTTGTTGATCTAGCGGATTCCATGGACCAGTATACCGATGCCCTGGCAATGTCCAACCGCCTTTTGGTTTTGGTAATTTTCCAATTAGTTTATGTATATCTATACCTGACCCTATTATTTCTCTGTTGTTACAACATTGACAGTATGCGACAATTTTATTTTGCTCAATACACAAATCTCTGTCAGAATCACAGTTGCATATCATTCTATATTTTTAGTCGTCGACTAAAATAATATTAGGATAACCAGATCCTAGCGACGTCGCTGGAGATACTATCGCTGGGGACGTTTTCTTTAAAAATGTATTTTTTCTTTTTCCACAGATTGCACAAATACTTTTTAATATTATCCTGTTGTTTTTTGTTTTTTCTGTTGTTTCATTAATACCTTCTGTTTTAGTTTTACACTTGAGACAGTATGTTGACATTATTATACTTATAAGTTTAGATAAAATTAATTGCGATCTCATCATTAGCGTGAGAAGGTTGCTTATCAAACTGTAAAATAAATTTTAAAAAATTAAGATTTCTGCTCATCTGTCGGATAAACATAATACAATAATATCCGCAAGCAGACGTTCCAACAGGTTGGAGTTGATTTGACGAATAATATACTTTTGTAAATTTTTTTTTCATATACTTTTTTATTACATCGCTTGGAGGAAGTCCAAACGAGTCAAAATAATTATTATTATAAACTGCTACCCAATGCGTACCAGATCCGTCATTAAAATCTTGTATATTAATAACACATGAACTTACAGCAGATGGTGATTTTATTGCTGAGAGCTCATCTTTAGAATAAACTCCGTGAAATCCAGGAACCGCTTTTAACTTATCAATGATATCAAAATTACTCAACGGGGTCGACGAGTTCCTGGTAATGTTAGACCACGTCCGATTCCTAAAAGATTTGGCAGCAGACTTCCCGCTAGTCCCGCCAAAAGTGGAGCGAACGGAATAATTCCTCCTTGTTTTGTTTGATTGCATATACATTTGCACTTTGGTGTTGGTGATTTTGTTTTTATTACTTTCTTTTTTTTTGTTGTTGGTGATTTCTTTTTCTTTTGTGGCATTATAATATATTATTTACATAAAATTTACAATTTTTTTATTCCACTTCCACGAATGATACCATTACCTTCGACTGCTTTCTTCGTTGCGCCAGATATTGCTCCAGACGCTGCTGCTAGTCCTAATGTTCCCAACACCGGCAAAAGTTTAGGTATTATTGTACTAGTTAATACTGATAATGCCGGACCAAGAAAACCACCTTCTTTTGCCATCGCTGTCATTTGTGCAGCACTCAAATTTAAAACAAAAGTTTTTTTACGATCATACTTTTTTACTTGATTTTTTGTTAGCATTAATTTTGTTAAAACACCATCAGAAATATTAGGATTGATTTTTAATGATACCTGTTCTCGCTTTGCAGTAGCAGCTACTAATTTTTTAACTTGGCCATCAGTCAAATACACTTCTTTTACAATATACTTTGCCATTTTATATAACAACTGTAGATTAAACTTGAACTGTCATTTTACCTCCAATAGAATCTACCGTGATAAATCTATCACTAATCACTAATGCGTATACGTATAACGGCGCTACTGGAACCGCCCCAAGTGTCCAGGTAATTTCAATATCCGCTGTGCTATCTACAGCTCGCTCGTTATGTTTACTAACATCAAAATGAAATATAGGATAAAGCGTACGAAATTCTTCTACTGATATTTGAGTTCCATCTTCAACATCTTGATATTTTTGTATTGCGTCAAGCAGGTACATGTACGGTCGAGAAATATTTTTATTAACATCATCAGCAAAATTACACTCGATAGCTCGTTCTGGATATTGCTTTGAATTTAATCTAGCGTATATTCGTCTGACATCAGAGTGATCAAATACTGCATTATTTTGTTGTTGGTTACCTCGTCGAGCTTGTTGTTGAAATACGACAAAGATATTTCTCGGCAGTTGTTCGCTTGATGTTGTTGTGACCCTCCACGTGTAGTCAGTAGTATTTGGAACCGCTGTCTGATATACCTTATGCTGCTTAAAGTAAATTCTGTTTGTATGCTTATCAAGCGTGTTATTTAGTTCTGACATTTTAGTGATTGATGGTGTTATACGTGGCATCCACAAAGAAAGTTTGTTTATGATAAACTGTACATCAACCCCTCCAGATCTAAACAAGCAATCGTTTTGGTCTGCTCGATCTAAAATAAGAGTATGTTTTACTCCGCGAAATACTTTATCATAATCGCGACAAAAGCCGAAAATCATACTTAGCGGAAGCATCATTGTAATTTGACGTGATCCTGCTGCAAGTTTTCTTCGCCTAGCAAAGCCTTCGTTATAGCGTGGATTTCTCACATCAAGTGTGTTAAGAAGTAAATTTAACATCGCAGTACCGTCTGCAGCTACAGCTGGTGGTGTTATATTTATATTATTAAAAGCTGCTGTAAGAGAAACTCTTGTAGCGTTTGCATTAGCATCTGCAGCAGGTGCGACAATATCTAGTGCAGCAGCATTAGCAATGAGAAAATTTCTCACAATTACAGTATTTTCATCAGCATTAGCTCCATGTACTATAGCGCCTCTCTTTAAAAATTCTGTTGATTCAGCTATACCCCGTCCAGTATCTTTAAACCACATCATATTAGTTGCAGTTGATCTCGAGTAATCGTCGGAAAACGAAATAATATTTAAAATTGTACTTGCAACTTGTAGGTGACTCGAAATATCTTCTACAGTTTGATTAGCCAGTTGATATCTAGCACTTTTGAATAGACTCCAACCGTTATTTATAAGAGCTACTTCTGCTCCAACTGCAATTGCAGCAGGTGGATTAGCTACTGTCATAATCTGACCACGAACTTCTAACATAGCCTTATGTGGCAGTAGAAATACATCTTCATCTCTGGTGTTAAAGGTTCTAATACCAGTTTTATTTGGTTCGTTAGAATTTTCATCAAGGTACTCAACAAACTCGAATTCTGTCACATCGTTGTCGATGTCATAAGTTTCTGTTAACTCGAGATAATTTTTAACAGACATTTTATTTTATTAGATTATATAAAATTTTATTGCGGCACTGTTACTTTAGATATTAATTTTTGTATGATCTGCTCGCCCTTTGGTGATAATAATTTTTTTGTTGTTGTTATCATAGCTTTTTGAGTTTCTTTTGTTGGAGCGATTTCTGAGATAGCTTGTTTTATTTCAGATGCAGTCGGTGGATCTCCTTTTATTTTATTAGCTATTTTTTGTCCCACCGCAGTCCCAGCGGCAGATGCAGCCCCAGTTGCAAAAGCTTTACCCGCGTCAATAGCAATTGGTGCAACTTTACGCGCTAGTCCTGGAATATTTTTAATAACTTTAGTGAATATATTTCCAAAAAATCCTCCTACTATTTTTCTTCGATAAACTTTTTTTCTTTGTTTCATTATATTTGATGTTGCATAATTTTTACTTTTGCTCGCGTAGATGTAAATAATAAGTTACAATTTCATTACTAACATGTAACTGTTTTCCTGATTGATCTGTCAACTGCATCCTTATACTTGTTATTTGATCTTCAACGTTTAAAGGATAATAGATAATATGTCGTGGAGTTATTTGCATGAGAGAACCTGGCGGGACTTCTGGTGAGAAACTGTAAATCGTTTGACCTTTGCTACCTTTTGATGTATAAGAGCCAGAAGCAGTAGAGCAATTTACTAATATTGTATTTACTTCTGTTATATTTGATGGCAGTTCACTGTCATATGTAATAGGCTGATCAAGTGCAGTGTAAGTTTTTTCAGTAAATCCTAACAGTTGTGCAATACTTCTTTCTCTTGGTTCAAGATTGATTGCTATATTTTTCAAAGTTATCCTAGTTCGCAATGTGTTATAATTTGCTGCTAATTCAAAATTATCAGCCACACCGTCAGCTTTTGTTATGAGCTCTTTGATCGTCTTGTTTAGATCTTCAATATTATAAGCTCCTTGCGGAATTTTTATTTTTTTTGTTGTAGATATTGTAGGTGTTGTAATCATAGTAAAATACATTTCATCGTTAACATCATTTTTCACGTTAGGTATAGCATTCCAGCAAGTACAAGAAATTAATCCAATTTCATATTGTTTTGTAGGATCTAGTTCTATAGGTGGAATATAATTTACTGAAAAATTTGCGCTATCTTCTGTAGACTCGCTAGAGTTTAGTAATAATGTTGTTTGCATTCCTTTAATATTATATCATTTTACAAAATTAAGTCGCCGCGATTAAGTCGCGGTGTAAAGTTTCATATTCGTCAGATGTTAATAATTCACTCGATCTTAGATGATCAAGTATGTCAATGATTTCATTATCAAGTTCAACACTAACATTCCCAGCTTCCTTTGATGATATTAATAACATTAATCTACCTATCATTTCAGTAGTTGAAGTAAATACTTTTACACCAGTTCCTGTTTTTTCTTTTCTATATTTTTCTACACGAGATTTATCGAGTTTATCAAATTTTCTTTTAAAACTCCACCCTTTACCAAAAGGTTTTGCTCTACTATTTTCTGCTGTTTTTTTAAACGTGAGAGCAATGACACCCTTTCTCATTCTTTCATAAAGTGGAATCATATTATTAATCTCTGTAACCGTGTTTAATTCATCTTTAGCAGCAGCTCCGTCATTAAATATTACATCAAATTTATCGATTAATGCTTGATATTCTGCATCAGTCCACTTGCTTATATCATCAATACCCCTTATATTTTCTTTGTTTAAAAAATCATCATATTCACTACCTTTTATCTCATCATTTGCTCTTTTTGTAAAATAAAATCTTTGATCTCCAACCTCCATAAACCTTACAGTAAGATCACCGACTCTTTGTTGCTCCTCTCTGATATCTTTTATGTCTCCTGATAAATTTGTTATAATATTTGTTATTCCTTGCGTTGTTAACTCTGCTAATCTTCGCTCAAGTTCCAGCGGATTGTTTATCAATCGATCTGTTTCTGCTTGTCTAGCCGCAGGATCAGCTATATTTGCTGTAAGTGCCTCAATCAGTTTTCTCTTTTCTTCATCAGATCTAGTAACAAGTTTTGCAGCAGCTGCTTCCTGTTGTTCTCTAACAATTCCAACCAAACCTTTTTCCTGTAGTTGTTTAAGTTCTTCTTCTGACAGTGGTTTAGTTTCAGGTTGTTTACCTAATAATGCTTCAGTAACCGGCTTGAAAATTGTAGCTGTTGTTTCTGTAGCAGTTACTTGCCCACGTCGCGCTTCTTGTACTTTTTGCTTAAGTGATGCCTGAGATTGAGCAAGTTTTTTTAGATCTTCTATGTGTTGTCTGTATCTTGCTCGTTTGTCCATTATTATAATTATAAATTTTATAAAATTGAAACGCTTTATTGTAAGTAAGTGTTAATACAACAGCGAAACATTTTAGTTGGATCATTTGTAAGTTTATCAAATAAGAAAAAGTTAAATTTATCTTTTGTAGCATTACGGTAAAGTTCAATAAACTTATCTTTTGTCACGCCACCGCATTGCTCGCTTGCAATATTTCTAACGTCAACATTATCCAGTCCTGGAAATAAAATAAAACAACCCGTATTTCGCCTAATAAACCTATCAACATTATAAAATCCTTGAGCGAGATAAACAGAATTACACTGTTTGTTACGTGACAGTGAGAAATATGATCTTATTTTGTTCATCTCCATGTTGTTTAGCGGAATATCATCAAAAACTACTATCTTATGTTCATCTGCATCAAGTTGATTAACTGGAATAAGATCTTCTGGCTGCCTAATTATAAAAAAATCTTCACCAGCTTTAAGATCATCACGAAGCTTTTCATTATACTCACTTAATAACTCATACTTATCTTGCTGTGGATTGATTGTGTAAATATAAACTCTATCGTAGTTAAAATTATCACCAAGAAGCAAGTTCATAAGCAAATTTGTTTTCCCCGATCCAGTTCGCCCAACAATAAGATAATGACAATCAGGAAGTTCATTGTTATGTTTATGCTTCACTAGTCTCTCTGTATCAAAGTTTAGTATCGACGATTTTGCCATTTTGTATAACATTAAACTAGTGTTGATAATTTTATCTAGGATAGTAAATAATGAGCTACTATACAAAATTTGGAACACTATTAGAAGATTTATCCACAAAACGTTTTAAAGGTGACTTATCCAAATATGCAACTCTTGATCGGCTCAAAAATGAAATCAATAATTTACTAAATCTTACCAGCGTAGATCCAGATGAAGTTGTCATTTTCCAGGACAAAGAAGGACGATTAAAGACGAGTAATGTAAAACTGTCAGATGTAGTTGTACGAAATCCAAATGGGAATATTGTTATGACACAAAACAAGATTACAGATCTTGGAAACCCAACTGAGGATGGGGATGCTGTCACTAAAAAATACGTCAATGATCGGGACGCTTCAATTACTAATGAAATCACAGCACTCAAAAATGATTTTACCAGTCACGTGAACACATTTTTAAATTTTCGCAGAAGCATAAACAAAATTAAAGATGAATTTTTTGGAAATCCATCAAATGTTGGCATTACACTCGCTAATATTAACACAAAACTCAATGATATTATTAGTGGAATTCCTAATATTGTTGAGAAAACAAATATGATTAAAATACCTCACAAACAGATTAAAAATATTGTGTATACTGTTGCATCTGGGTATAGTACATGGACGAGGCAAAATAATTCTATCAAATACACTGCAGAAGTTACTGGTATGTATAGATTGTCAGTGCTTAGCAGTGCAAAGTTTAGAATATCTACCAAATATCCACTTCGTCATCCAAATGATGACTCATCTGGAGTATTATCTGTAATAATAAACCAAAATTCTGAAGAAGAATTTGTACTTGAACCAGTTGATAAAACTTTAAAATTAGCAATTTTTCTCTGGTGTTTGGAATTTATAGCTGAACAACCAGCTCTTATTATGGATTAACCAAACATAGGACTATGTGAACTAATATTATAATGAAAAGAAGTATAGTTGATTTCAATCATATTTCAAAAGATATTTCAGAACAGGATGTGGACGCATTAATACAATATTATAAATATTATCATAGAAAACTTTGGTGTGTGAAAAAATGTTACAAATACTACAACAAGATCCTTCGAGTAATATCTTATCTACCCTTGTTAATGACTAGTTCTGGTATAATTTCAAGTGGGGTATCATTAAATCCCTTTTTGTTAATCATATCCGCTATTGGTGTTTCACTTACAGCGGTGTGTAAAAAAGTAGAACCAAGACTTTTGATAAAGAAGCACGGTTGTTTAACATCAATTAAAACTTACAAGAAACTACTTGATCACATCCGGTCTTACCTACGAGGAGTTAAATATAATATGGATGATTTATTACGTGAATTTCGTATTATTGACAATATGTTAACAGACATTCTACCAATGAGGGTTAGCAAGTATGAAAAAAAATATCATAAAAAATATGAGTAACATAAAATTTTATCTAAACTTAAGATATAATATAACTAAAATAATATCATTTTCATTCTAATGCTAGTTTAATTTCCACCTTGTTAACTGAAACGTTCTAACACACAGTTTAATTTTCATCCTGTTATCTTGTGGTAAAACCCGTTTGCCGTCTTTAGAATAATTGTATTCCACACATGCGCTGTTCTAACAAATTAGTCACCTCTGTATCAGAGCTTATCGCATTCCAACACCTGTTGTTTTGTTTGGTTACAAAATACCTGTTTACAGGTAGTAGTAGGGGGAAAAAAAAGAGGTGGGGGAGGGTGAGTCAAAACCCTGTTTTATTTTGGAAATAAAAGGGGGTGGGGTGGGGGATAATTTAGGACTATAATTTATACTTGTTTGGAGGGTAAAAAAACAAAGTGAGTTGAAAACCTGGTTTTCCTCTAGGGTGAGTTGAAAACCTGGTTTATTTTGGAAGAAAAGGGGGTGGGGTGGGGGATAATTTATACTTGTTTGGAGGGTAAAAAAACAAAGTGAGTTGAAAACCTGGTTTTCCTATACTACTAATAATAATAATAATAGAAAACTCTTTAACCAGCGTGCCGTCATCGATAACACCTATTTAACAGTAAAACCTCAATCATCGACTCAAATCCCAAAAATCACTTTTCCGCATGAACTGAAGTATACAAGAGTAAGTGATGTATAGTTTGATTCTAGACACCACCAAGTGATGTTTTCGTAAACATTTAGTAGAGAGATGTAGACTTTTACGATGCTTTTAGGTATTCCGATGGCGGACGTTGGTAACAGTATCAGTAACTGCGACTCCACTTCATCATCGTTATCATAAGCAACAACAACAAGAACGACGATGGCGATAAAGACGATAATGATGTTACTACTAATAATGGCAATAGTCTTCTTTCTACGTATTCTTATTCTTAAAGATTCTTCCTGAATTATTTCTATAAAATATTTTTGTCAGTGCTACAATATTTCTTATGCGACACACCTTTTCTAAAAATATTTTTTGAAATAAATTATGGACACTTTTATACCAAGATGCTTGAAATGTGTGAGTGTGTATATATATATATATATATATATATATATATATATATATATATATATATATATATATATAGATAGATATATATATAGATAGAAAGAAATATATATAGATAGAAATATATATATATAGATAGATAGATATATATATAGATATATATATATATATATATATATATATATATATATTTCAGTATATGAATATAAACAACGCATACGCAACAGTTCAACAACGTTCCTCAACCTCAAATTCAAGAAGCTATATTCAGGAGGCGACGGAATCAGAAAATACGCAGGTAAACGTTTCCACTCCCCAGTCACATTTATCCTGATACCAGGCTGACCTTTCATAATACTAACCTCTTAATGCTGAGCGCTAAGCGTAGCAGCTGTTAGTACAGTTGCTGTAAATCTTTGAAACGACTTTACCGGGTATTGAATCCACGACTTACCGCATCAGAGGCGCACGTTAAAACCACTATGTATGTATGTATGTATGTATGTATGTATGTATGTATGTATGTATGTATGTATGTATGTATGTATGTATGTATGTATGTATGTATGTATGTATGTAGACACTAGGTGCAACATTGCTGTAATAGTGTCCGAGTAAGAGTTTCATATAGATTTGTATCCGTTGTAAGAGAAAGAAATGGATTGGGATTACATGACCAAAACAAATCCACAGTCGTTGAAATGCATCAAGAAGGAATGAAAGTGTGACATTACAATCTGACAATGTCTTTAATCAATGATCATGCTTCTTATACATATCACAGACAAATTATGAAGCAAACTAAATTAAAATGCTAAATTTACATATTTTCGTAGGTGGACCGAACTGAAGAGCTGAACTACACAGAGCTTGAGTTCAGTTCTAATGCACAGGATGAAAATAGCTCGCTCGTAATTCGAGGATCCCCATCCGATACAACGTATACAGATGTAGTAGTCTTCACCCGATGAAACGACAAAGTTAACCGGATGTATGATCATGGAACACAGAAACGGTTCTAGGAGCAATGGAACATATTGGTTTATCTTTACACGTTTAAAGCATTGCCAACTTGCTTATAATTGAATGCAATATAATGGTTTATCAAGTGCATGTAGCTGGTGAAATTAAACATTGTACAGCATTTTTTTCCTCATAGTGTTGAACTTGAAAAATATATATTCCAGCTGAATAACGTTAATAAAGGCATGATACCATTTTATTTAATTTCCCGGTGAAATATCTTAAAGATAATGTCAGAAAACTAACTCTTATATAAATATTCAGTCATACAGCTTTATTAATATTTGAATTTACGTTGACGAATACTTGTTACACCACGTCTACAACTTGGTGATTATCCGTATGCATATGTAATTTGGAGTCTCTGCGCACATATTAATTAGATTTTCCACACCAATTCGCAGAGGTAATATAGACTCAGATGGCAAAAATTATATTATAACTAAACTGTTATTCAATATAATATAACCATATCATGCTATTTCTTTAGTTTAATATGCACTTGTAACTTTCTATAGGCAACTTGAATAATAACATGATATAACGCTATAGGGTCACGCTGCTCAAAGGACAACGACGGAGGGATCCGAATGCCTTTGAAAGAAATATCATTGTGTGACACTATTCTGAGGTTTAGTCAAATAAGGAGATAAATGGAAGGTTACATTTCTGCTTCTTTAAAATGAGTAATCTTCAATATTTTGCTCGCCATGAGTCGCATTAAATCCTCAGTTTATCGCATAACTACCATCTTGTGCAGGCCAAAATAGCAATATAATACGTTGCCAAAACTATACACGTTTCATTGCATCTTCTTACATCAAATATAACGTCATGGCTCATGTAGATCCTAAATCAGAAGGTAATGGTTTTTCAGAATTGCAGGCTACTAGCCAATACTAAAAGAACATGTACACATCCACTTTGCAGACAAACGTAATATATACTTCTTTGATTTGTTAGTGGAAATACAGTATAGAAATCTTTAAAACTTGAAATTTAGCTCATTTTCAAACTTGACACGACATTTATGAACTTTTATATCAAAGGATTAATATAGTCAATTTTTATAGATATTTTTGCCTTAAATTTTCTCCATTATCCAAACATATCCAAATCCATTAAAAATGACAACTTTGTTACTTTAGCGACCAAATACACTTACTGGCGTCATCCAATTTCTTTAACGTCACGTAACATTGGTAGGGATTACTATTCCATGGTATATACGTAAACTCTATTTTCCATACTGTGCGCAACTGAAGATTTCTGCCACGGTCAATTGATATAATCGACATTCATCGAGAACGATAGTGTCATAACAGATTTTTGACAGCATTTGTGGTGAACATCCGTTATTTATAATACATATCTAACGTTCTAGCATCAATAATTACATGCAAAATTACATTGAGAAAAATAACTTTACTTAAGAATGTCCATCGCAAACGGTATTTATTATACAACAATTTAATTTTACATGGTTGCCAGTATCTGTTACATACACATTTATTCTTATATGACTGCTTGTATTCATTACATACCCATCTAATTTTATATGGCTGCCAGTATATATTCCATTGAACCATGCACTCGTTGGTCTTGTTCCAGCTACATCAATGATGATATAGAGGAGACAGTCTACGATGTAAATCATATAAAATTACAAACGAACACAAAGATCATTTCAGTTTCAGAGTTTCCAAATTATGGTCTGTATATTTTTTGAAAAATAATTTTCAAAGAGGAATTTCCATTTGTATAATAATATTTTTGAGGAATCGAATTTGTTTAGTAAATCTGATGATAAAACGGAAAAAAAAACTTTTGCAACATAAATGGTGACTATCAGACCGACAGTAGCCGCTGTTTTAACTCTGACATTAATTTAAAAGAACATCATGTTACAAACCTGCTTACACTTTTCCATCACTGGGTATGTGCATGGAGGTGTCTGTTTGTTTACATTTTAAATCGTTGTGACTGTTCAAGGAGAAAATAAGAAATCAGTGCAGCATTGTTAGAATTTTCGTGCTAATATATCTAAAGGAATAATAAACATCTAGTCTGCATGTTTGAAAAAGACCGAATCTTCGTTGTATAAAATGAAATGCTTAGATTACTACTTTTAAGTTGAATGCATTGCTATTTTTGTGTTAAATGAATATAGAGCATGAAAGTACTGTGAATTAATTAACTTTCAGCAAAATATTAAATGTGTATAATTACACTTAGTATGTAAAATTTCCTTGAAAGTAGAGTGCGTGTACTATGTAAAAGAAAGGTACTCAATAAGTAGAGCGTGTGAGCTCGGTAAGTATTGTGTGTTTACTCAATAAGTAGAGTGTGTGAACTCAATAAGTATCAATAAGTAGAGTGTGAACTCGGTATGTATAGTGTGTTTACTCAATAAGCAGAGTGTGTGAACTCAATAAAAAGAGTGTGAACTTGGTATGTATAGTGTGTTTACTTAATAAGTAGAGTGTGTGAACTCAATAAGTAGAGTGTGTGAATTCGGTATGTATAGTGTATTTACTTAATAAGTATAGTGTGTGTACTCGATAAGTAGAGTGTGTGAACTCGGAAAGTATAATGTGTTTAATTAATACGTAGAGTGTATGAACTCAATAAGTAGAGTGAACTCGGTATGTATAGTGTGTTTACTCAATAAGTAGAGTGTGTGAACTCGGTTAGTATAGTGTGTTTACTTAATAAGTTGAGTGTGTGTACTCAATAATTAGGTAAATAGGGTTTTAGAAAAAGCATCACTTACTGATCCAAAACCTATGTTCAATTTTGTTAAGTTAGGAAAAGGACCACTTGCTCATGACTGCATTTTAAATCCATTATTATGTCTCATGCAACATTGTTTAAAATTCTTATATAAATCACTATATCTATATCTTTAATTATCTTTAATCAGAGACACACACACACACACACATATATATATATATATATATATATATATATATATATATATATATATATATATATATATATATATATATATATATATATATATATATATATATATTGAAAAGAATGAGAGTATAACTAGGACATATAAATGCAAAACCAGATAAGTATTTAGTTCCGGGAGGAGGGGTTGATACTATGTTGCAACATGCACGTCGACCTGATGACCTCAACGTATATCCAAGCCTTATCAAAGTAGTTCTTTCCTCCCATTCGGAACAAAAGCACTTATGTTGTTTTGTCTGTTTGTCATAACTACATGGTGTCTAATTTTTCAAAGTATTATTTGATTGGTAATTCAACATAGTATAATTTTTAATATTTTAATCCAGTATCATGTATATTTGTTTGCTTCTTTGGTCACAATTCATTAAAGATTGAAAGTAATCGTACCATTGCCCTATGACTTCATTGATTTCATATAATACTAGTTTCCTTTCCTTGCCTTTTAAAACTTGGTTGATTTCTCGATTGAACACGAACTTTACAATTTTATTTCGTACAATTTTTGGGTTCACATAAAAGTAGGTTATAGAGTCTCTATTACGAACGTATGAGTCTAAAAAGTCATTTATAATTTTAGAGCGACTGTTTTTGTCTTGTTATCATTTTGGGGCTTTATTACTGTCGTTATCAATTCATTGGTTTGCAAACTGCATGAGTCTATGGTGTGTATTGTTCAGTCTATCCTTTTTAAACATTTTATATACATATGCCAAGATTATTTTACACATTCAGTAATAATTTACATATAACAGATTGTAATGATCTTTATTATTGTTCATACAGTCTGAGGAAAATGTATTCAACTATTATTTAATAATATTGGTATCATCATCATCAACAACAACGTCATCAACATTATCAAAATTATCATTATCAGTAGCAGCATCTTCATCATCATCAGTCGGTGATATGAAAACATTGATTGACGAATTTAAGCTACATTTGATCGGGTTATGAGAGGTTTCAAATCTACCAATCCTTCAACACCTTCTTACAATGGGATCAGTTGAATTGACGCAACTACATGACCCATTACACTAACGTCATTATTTGCAGTACATGTTATATAACAATCGTTAGTACTGGATAGTCTATCTGTAAGTACCTTAAAATGTCTGCAAGTTTCTATGGAAGTCCAAAATTATTATAAGTTATGCAACTAGAGTAAGTTTAAATTAAGCTATTCTTTGTGTTAAGTGATGAAGAAAATCATCGATATAATGCAAAAGACACGGATGGAAAATATCAATAATTACATATATAAGCATATAGTCTAGAAAATACTTAATTCGGTACTTAAAATCACTTCCTAGCATCAGAATGACACCTGTCGGCATGGTAATTATTACTTCAAATATCTCCACGAATAATTTAATAACATTTTTTTTGTTGATTTTTTTTTTATAAAAATAAAATCAGAGATGTAACTGGAGACGCTTAATAAAATATCCGTAATTCTATTAAGTAAATCGGCACTTATTTTTAGTGAAACATGATGCTAAATATCATTACGGACCCCCAGAGACAACACCATATTTGCGTGTTTAAACAAAACAAGCATCGTTTTTGTCACGGTCAATATTCAGTGCAAACTTGAATAGAATGGGGTAGGGGATGCTTCCATTGACAATCCTCATCAAATAATAAAGAAATAACCTATTACTTTTGTATCTACCGTTTTCTTCAAAAGTTATTTTTTTTTATTCCTACAGCATATTAGTCTGAGATCACATGACAGGTTATTGACCGTCAGACAGAGTTGATATAAATTTGATTCATGGTTTCCAAATCTGCCAGTTATTGATTGCCCGTGCCTTAAGTACGTCAGAGTTTACTCTCTGATGCTTAACCCGTTAAATTTCTATCTTTAAAGATACTACTTTCTGACGTTGATGACCATGTCCATCATTCATACCACCTCTGCTGAGTTTTATATTCCGACAACCAATAATAAATACTAAATGTCAACAAGAACTTCAAAATGTCCAAACTGACAATTACTCAGCCACAAATTATCTACACTCATTTTCACTTTTCTAGATGTAGGGATAGAATGATCCCATGGGACGAAACCTATACAATGTATACGATATATTTTAAAAAAATGAAAATATGTAATTTTTAAATGAAGTTCTCGATTTGCTTCCCGCCTCTCGTTAACATTTTTTTATTCATCTAACTACGATATATTTTAAAAAATGCAAATATGTAATTTTTAAATGAAGTTCTCGATTTTCTTCCCGCCTCTCGTTAACATTTTTTTGCAGTCGTAAAATGTATGGTTGCCTATGATATCACCATGCAGTCGTAAAATGTATGGTTGCCTATGATATCACCATGCAGTCGTAAAATGTATGGTTGCCTATGATATCACCATGCAGAAAAACAATGCTGCAACTGCTCATGAAATGCTGTAAATCTGATGAAGTTATTGGGGCAAATTAGGCAAAGATATGTTGATCAATAGTAAATTGTTTTTGTATGGATACGACTAAAGTTATAGCGCATAATGTATTACTGATATTGGCTACAAAGTTTACTTTTTGTATATTCATCTAACTACGATGCTAGTTAATTATCTTGTCATACAATATGTTTATTGAAATGGTGGAAGTATGGCATTTCAGGGAGATTCTATTTGTATTATATAAGACTATTCCCGTTTTTATGCTCTCTATTCTTCCAAACCTATTTTAAACAGTTCATACGACCATCTGAAATCTGTATAGTCCATTAATTTTGCTTAAAGCATGAATAATCTCTTGCTGAACACGTTTGGTGCTTTTTCTGGACAGCATCAAATAGTTATACGCAGATACAGTTTAGATTCCTTTTTGCTGCTAAGTTATATTGACTTTCTGTGTTGTTTTTTTTTTTTTTGTTTTCCCTCTGTCTTGTTGCTTCTAATGGTGTTGGCGACATTAAATAGTTGAAATTGGTCTCACTTTGTGACAATGTCTGTTTAGGTAGACTGAAAGATGTTTTTTTTAAATTTAGCTACTTTTCTCATGGGATTTTCCTGCAGTATTCAGTGGAGTTGTAGATTCTACTTCCTGGCATGACCGAAAGGCGAGCCTTTCTCACATTTCACAGGTTGGATTTCTTGTTCGCGCCTCTTTGGAGGAGGAAATCAATCGCCATGGCGATTAACACAAGAGATGACACAAGTACTCAATCCCGATGCATACTGCTCTTCTTTTGCATCCATCTATATGGCGACCTGAATTCTAACAGTTAAAGCGCCGCAAAGGGTTAAGGACGAAATATTTTTGTGATATTTACCTGTTCGGCCATAATCGAAGTAAATAAAGTGGTACAGTGAAATATGAAGTATGTGTTTATACCGAACAACTAGCAGCCTTTTTAATGTTGATTTTGTTTTACATTTGAGATATCCCTAGAGCTAAACGTTTCAAGCATATCGGGCTCACTGTAGTCATCTTACAGTTGCACGGTACCTTTGCATGAGTTACGAGATTTGTGTAGAAATACCTTAATGGGTATCTGTAAAAAAATCTTTTTGAACGTGCATTTATGAGTGTAGGAACTGTAAGTCTAAACCAGCCTCAGTTAGCACAAGAGGTATGAAAACGGGACTTAAATATTCTAACAGAAAACAATGCTGTTAGGTACATAATATGCTGGCGTAAAAAGATTGAATATTCTAATAGAGTACAATGCTGTAAATACGTAATATACTGGCATAAGAATTTTGAATATAACACTACCAGAACCGAAACCTATCACTGACGATATCAGGGCTGATTCTTTGGGAATAAACTGTCTATTTATGTTAAACTTTTAAATCAAAGGATAATCAGGTGTAAACCATAACAAAATTCACGGTCGCTATCTTTACTACCTCTGTTATTCAAATTACATTCAATCTCGCTCATTTAAAAATACATTTGTTGGCGTCATTGCTAAGTCTTTTTCAAGTTATATATTATATGAGCATCATGGCGCCTTCATGACAGTTATTAAAATGTATGACCAAATGGCGGCAATTTGTTAAACCTTGAAACTGAGAGTGTGCATTCCTATGTTTATATACTTTTTTTAAGACAAGCGCTAATATTCGCAAGCCTTTTTATTTATAGATTGAACAATGTATGGCTAAAAATGTTCCGTAAATAGTTTGAAAAATCACATTCAGCAACTGTTAAGATTAGAATTAAGGTTAGAAAAAATAAAGAAACACCAGCTGTAAACACAGAAAATCTGAATTGTCTAATCTCGTCAGATATTCAGCCATTAACTTCTGAACGTCTTCTCTGACAAAAAAAACTTTCAATACACTACCATATATTTCCATCAAAATAATGAAAACTGGATAATTTCCTCTCCAGTAGCGAAAAGCAATATTGATACGAGTAGTTCGGTTGGTGGCTTTATGACACAATCTCACAATTAGGTTATTTAGTGCTGGAGCTATTCCAGTGATATGTCTTGCCCAAGGACATCACGGTAACTGGCTCAGGCAGGTCCAAAGGCCGGATTCGAATCCACACCTTATCGATCATGTATTTGGCACTCTAACTACAAAGGCACCGCGGCATCCCCAAACGTGGAAAGGACCATACCGATAATTTTGTTTTATAGCACTAACATATTGCATTTTCAAATCTTGAAATAAATAATAAATGACGCTCTCAAAAAGTATTTTCAGTTGAACAAACTGCAATCACACTTTTAATGTAGGTTCGAAAACCGGAGACGCACAATAGGCCATCTGGTAAAATGTGAAACATTTATTACAGACACTTTCGTAAAGAAAGAACACATAGCTGCAATATTGTCGGCTTTTACTTTGATGAAGCTTATCAATCAAAGTGTTACTATTGTATTTTCAAGGTATTTTAAATGTACTTTATATTGCTATAACTTAAATTTGTATTCTCCATACAATTAGACTGAGTGTATTCTCATTAAAAATACTATAGTGTTTTATAATGTAGAAAATTGTTAGGAATCTCTGCTATATGGTACGTTAGGCAAACAATATTTATCTAAAAAAAATTGCAAGTATCAGCATTTAGATGTGCAGCGTACATGACTAAAACACGAAACATTGTGAGAAAATTGAACATGCATTCGCATCATTCGTAGACTGTACTTGTATACAAATGAGATGTAGGTCGTAAGGTCTGAAGTCACGTGGCCTGATATTTATCTAATTGACTAACCAGTTGTGGGAACAGGAAATGTATGCATCAAAATTTTCATTTATGGAACACAGATGCATGCCCCGACAAAAAATGGATAAATATTCAACGCAGAGAGCAGGATAATTTATTTAATAGAGGCTTCATATTTCTGACCTCCTTGCAGTTTGAAGTTATACCTCTCCGTCTGTAATGATGTAACAGAACCCTCATCGCCGAAGAAACGCCTCTGCAAATGGAACCCAAAACGACCCATGTACTTCTTTGTCGTTCAGTAAATGCAATCCAAATAAACAGCAAATTCAGTAAATGAAGCAATGAATACTGATTGATGTTTGTAATGAAGGTCTAAAGGGGCTGTGTACCTATATGTATTTTTAATCATTTTGCTAGATTCACGCTTCAGGGATTTGGTCATCGTCGCTAGCCAAGGTTCTGATAATGATTACCGTATCTACAAGTGAGCGGATCGAACAGATATATTGGTGCTTTGTCCTAGCGACATCTATTAGATTTCATGAGTTGCCTCCCTTGTTATGTAATGCCAACTAACCAATAACCAATAGCTTGGTACATTGTACATAGGCGGAACAGTCCATTCAAGTTGTGTACTCCCCTTGTCTTGATCATATAGCAACAGTGTTAAAATTTGAACCACTTAATTTTGATTCGATGCGGCTTGCCGCCGCATCCAATGAAAATCACAGAGCCGAATCACAGAAATATCTGCTCGATACGACCAGATGTAGATAGGGTTATCACATACAAACCATAACAGGCGAAGCTGGATTTTGGTAGGTACTATAATTTCCGATAGTTATCAAGATATGGATGTACGTTTGTTAAGCACAACGTCTGTTACAAACATCAAAATTATCATCACTCTAAAATGTCGCAATGAAAGAAATAACTGTTCATTATACATCGACGACTTTTTAGTCTGCTGTGAATGAAAATTTGAAATACTAATGGACTATGCTTGCATAATTTATTTGGAAGTCATCAGAAGAAAACGTGTTAAAGTTTTAAAATCTAAAAATGTCTACATGTATTTATGCATGTTACCTAAAATTCATAATGATCCAAGGCTCGAATTTAGTGGCAGTCCGCTAGCCCGAGGCTAGTAGATTTCCTTTCGGGCTGGTAACTTTCATAATGTTATTAGTCCGATGGGCTAGTAAGTTTCGGTTATCAACAGTCAGCGTTTTTGTACGCCATTCCCTAATAAAGACTTGACTTCAGCAGATGTCCTATTGAATCAAAGCAGAAAACATTGTTAACACTGTCATAAAATATTAGTATGAGAAGATGAAGTCAATATCTGCCTCGGAAAGGTGCATTTCTATAACAAGAAGCCATCCGATTTGTGCATTTTGCTTAACATCGCCAATTATGGTACCGTCATTAACAACGGAAGTTTGGTAACTGATCCTAATTAATCTGATAACGAATTAAATAAAAAATGACGTGGTATCACAAATTATTCACTCGACCACAATAAATAAACTACAAAACGGTATACCACACAAAAGAACACCGTAAAAGTTATTTGAAGAAATTTAAATTTGCATGTTTGTTTGATTAAGAATTTGTGGAAAGGGGTTTGCTCGCTAACCCAGCACTTCAACAGTCACAAATGGGAAACTATTTCTTTTACATTTGCATCGAAATAAATATAGAAATTATATCAATTTATTACGTTAACTTTACTGACACATCCTTTCCATACAACCACTCTTTATATGATGATAAGAATATATTTTCCCCTTACAGAAATGAACAAATAATTGAATACATGTGGAGATATCCAAGCAGAATGCCGTACATTTGTTGGGAATCAAAATCTCTGAAGATGGGCATCTAAGATTTGAAACTGTTCCTCCTTATTATTAATTTCAACAATACACTGAGGCCCGATTAATTAGGAATAATTAGCAAACTTTCACTATTAATAATGAGACCGTAGTTGGAACTGTTATATAGAACGTGCCGAGTCAGATGGGTTCGTTTGATGAGAACACACCTTTCCTAAGCTGAAACTAACATTATCTTCTGATGCTAATATTTTGTAACAGTGTTTACAATAGCCACTGCTTTGATCCTGCAGAGAAACCGCTGAAGTCTTTATCAGGGAGAGGTCATTTAATGGGGGGGGGCAGGGTTAAAGACACTTGTATTAAAAAGGTGTTTCTTGCTTTGATATTTTTATATAAAGGACACTGTGACATTCATTACCTTATTTTAAATTATTCGCGTCAGCTATACTGTAACGTCTCGTATTTCCAAACGAGACAATTCGCACCATATAAAGGAATATGTGACATTTTATAGAACGTGTTCAGCCACTGGAAGGAAAACAAAACGTTGAATGAAAATGACATAAAAGAAAGGAACAATTCCTATGATAAGGAAAGTGTAATCGAAGGTTTCAGAACACATGAATAAAAAACTGGAAATGGCTGAATTATTATGAAGAAAAGAACATTATGCGGTATAACTGGTATACGGAATTCATAATAAAACACAGAGAAAACATAATGTTTTGTAGTGGGTTGATTAAACTTTAAAATTGAGCCAGTAAACGTGCACGAAAACTCTGGCAACACAAATGAGTTCAGAGAGAAAAGCTGCTATTCAGATACCACTAGAAAGTCGACCGCTGGTAAGATCTTGGAAAGTTTAAACGGAATGTGTTTGACAACAGGTGCTCGACACAAGCTTGATGCTGAGAAAGAAAAAGAAAGCAACAACAATCTGAAGGAAAACAATCATACAGGGTGACAAAAATATCTCGGATACTCCCAAGACCCCTTCTAACATATGACGTTGCCTATCATACTTTATAAGAGACAAGGTCAGTAACTTCCAAATACTTCGTTCTTACCATGACCCTCGATTTCCTTCTGCTATTTCCGTCTTTAAAGTCATATGACCATATTATATGGCCTGTTTTACTCCTGAGACATTTTTTAAAATCAAGCCATAATTGTCTTTTCTATGTTACACCAAACTGAAGCTAGAGGTTCCGAAACGTGCGAATTTTGCCCGTTGGGACAACGTTGCGCTCAAGTGACAACCGGTGAAAAGAGTTTGGAAAAGAACCGAAGACCCTTCACTGATTTTGTATGGATGTGTTAGCTGGATGAGATGAAAGGAGTTGATGTTGTAGAGACTTACAGGATTGCTAAAGAGATTGTTACCTTTACTCACTACATCACTGGAAGTGAAAGGTAGAAATTTGTTTTGGTGGAGCATTTCCGGCCAGTGCTTGGCAGTGCAGGTGTGGTTGCTGATGTAGTAGAATTGGAATGGGACATATTAAAGAGTTTACTCTACAGCAAGTAGGTATATATTCAAATATTTAAGAATAAATACAAGAAACATCATTGATGAGAGATTTGTCAAAACAATTTTGTATAGCATAGTATCTTGATTGCAATAGGTAACCATTTAAAGAAAGATTTTGAAAAACAATAATCTAAACATTATTTAAGCATTGTCATTACATTTGTCTTAATGTAAATTTATTCTAATTTATATAAATTTAATGTATTATGTTATCCTGCAATAACAAAGACATCTGTGCTTTGACTTGGTTCATAGTTGTAAAATTATGTGCTGCTGACTGCAAGAATATTCTGGCATTGATTGGCCTTATCCTAACAATCCCAGTCCACTCTGCTGATGCTGAGAGGAGTTTCTCAAAGATGAAAAAGAGAAAAAGTGACTGGAGATCATGTTTGCGACCTTGAGTTCTGTTTAACCTGCTGTTTATAATATTCCATTCAAATGATATTCCAACAAAGGATCGATCACCAGCAATACATTTGTAGAAAGTTTCAGGGAGATAGGTAAGGAGACCTGAACAAACCCTAAATGGACCTAAAGTGCAGGTGGAGGACAAGATATGACATCTGGATCCCTTTCTGGAAATGAATTATCCTGAAGAACAAGACATGACTGGATGATGCTTTGAAAAAGAATTTGATTTATGTCTGTACTTCTGCGTTTCATATGATAATGCTATTTAGGAATAATATTATTGTTGATCTCAATACAAGTGTGTGATATTGTTTTTTATTGACAGGACTATTAAAGATTTGGCAGGACTAGTAAGTTTCTCAGCATACAAGTCCTTCTGATTACAAAGAAATTTGTGTAAAATTCGAACATTGTGATCCAAAATTTGACTGCTATCTTCTCCCTGTTATTGTTTTAAGGATTTGCTATTTTACCACAACTTACCTTCCTTTTTAATGATAGGTAACACATTGACAAACATGTCGCATTGCAAAAACAAATGGGAGGGCAGCAAATCAAAAAATCGTATTCCTGTTATACAGGACTTTTATAAGATTTAAACTTAAATTTACCTCGACTGTGTACGGGTCATATTTCAAATGTTACCAGCAAATGCTTTATCCGATGCGCTAAGATAAATAAGCTCGTATTGTTTGAGACGAACTAAACTGGCTAGTAGGGGTTTCGACTAAACTATCATTCTCTAATCAGTTTAATATCCAAATTGATATAATCTTTAGACCCAGATGTAAATGATATACGATCGGAGACTAAATTTAAATCCACCTTTTTGCATTCTAAATCGTTCGAATTTAAAAAAAAAGTAAAAAATGCTCGTCATTAGAAAAGCCCCCTAGAACTCATATCTTTTCGATTCAATAAAACCAGAACCTGTTTATTAAGCACTGATAGTTGAACATTGTGACACAGGTCAAGTGGGTTGTACTGTGACATAAGTCAAGTATTATGAAACAAGCATCATGGATGAATTGCGACAATGAATCGTAGCTGAGTTGTTGAAATGCATATAAAGAGAGAATTCATAATAGTATTATACATAAGGTAGATATTCATATTTCTCACTAATTCGTCTCATTTGATCATGATCTGGATACATTTTACGTCAATTGCAATTTATAAATTTTGGATAAGTGTATGATATACATCATAAAAGCCACTACATTTGTAAAGTGCACGCAGTTCTGCTTTTCTTATTACTTTTATACTTTATATATTAGTCATTTAATTCGAAATCTAGTGCTGCATTTGTCCTGCTTATGTTGAAATAAAACTCCGTATATTTTGATCATGAATTCTACAACAATATTCCCAGACCTACTAGGAGATAAATCTAATTTATAAAATGACTGATAAATTAAAACTGTTGAATTTACATTCACAACTGTGCAAAGATGTTACTATATCCGTGACTTTAAGAAGGTCCAATTATTATTGTAAAATAGGAAGAGCAAGTCACGTTGCATTTTATATTTCAAGTATGTTTCACTTGACCAACAATCGTGTCAAACAGGATGTCCTTTTATTAAAAGATGTGGGCTTCAGAATGAGCGACATGTTTATATTATTAAAGTTGTAGTTATATGAGTTGCCGCACTCAAGTAAAATCTTCTTTGATAGTGGATGGCGTAAAAAGCATTCACACTACCATAAAAGGAAAAAGACTCCCAAGAAAATAGACACAATGGTAAGTTTCATTTCTCCAGAAGATACATTCGTATTTATCCACATTTATCCTCCTTCTCATGAACATTTCAGATGATGAAAATAAATGTTAGAGTGAATAGTTTTGATATTTAGAATTTTTTGGGTATTAAATTCTATTCTTGTATAGTATGGCGTACTTAACATTGTATTTATAAGGAATAATGGCTAAAAAAAGCTTTGTAACTTTTCTTCTTCGCATTGGTTTGTATGATGCTGTGATTTATTGTCTGATTCCCTTAACATTTCGGTTGCGTGCAAAATAAAACGACAAATCCAAAGAGTTTTTTTTCATTCGGTGTTGTTTTGTACACCATATGTGAATTTTATTTATGAAACTTTACACCGCTTTCAAAATAGCAAGTCACGTGGAAAAGCAAGATTTAAGAAACTCATCGATATCTGTGAAATGAGTTTGATCAAGGAAATATACAAATAATATATCGACAGAAAGTGTTTGAACAAACTGCTCCAGTTTTCGTGTTAACTACGGCAGCAACCAACATCTGATTTTTCCGATTTTTCAATTTTCTTGACGAAGTAGCCATGTTAAATTCAAAATATTTTTTTCGAAACTACTGCATGAAAGCAAGAATTGACTATTAAAGGTAGTCGAGATGAACATTCAGTTTAAAATTAATTTTTGTATATGCATCTATATTTAAATATACCGCGCTGAATCCACTTTCAGGATATCATCCGTACTGTCTCTGTCACATGCCTGGTTGTGTGGTGGATACCAGTAATGGTTTTATCAGGTATAGAAAACTGCGGAATTTGTCATGCTTCATTTACGTTTCGTTATACATTGTGCTCATATACCATTTGAAAGTACAATATAAAATACTAAATGAATCAAAGAGTCTGTACAAATGCTACTAATAAGATAAAACTCTTTTATTAGAAAGTTTGCAAATATTGTACGCTACAATTTACAGTATTCGTGTGTCATTTCCAAGAAAGACAATTAAAACACACACACACACACACACACACACACACACACACACACATATATATATATATATATATATATATATATATATATATATATATATATATATATATATATATATATATATATATATATATATATATATATATATATATATATATATATATATATATATATATATAACGGCTTTGGAGAAAAATATTGATATCCTTTATTAGACAGAATTTAATGTTAGTATACATAATCACACCATTACAATTAAATATTCCGAAAACAATCGTCTTTTGTCTAACTGCAGTGCAGTTTGTCCCATATCATCGCCATTCACGCTGTATATATTTAAAAAAAAAGACTAATGTGTACCGGAAATTTAATGCACCCACATTACGACATTTTCAGTACCAGTGAAATCACTAATTTATACTTTTTATAAATGATTTGAATTTTCTGCATTCAATGTCAAAATAGCATATCAATGCAAAGAAAACAATAAGAAAACAAGAATAATTCAGGAGATATTAATGGCTAGCGGCAGTTATGAATTGTAAAACATTTTCAGAAAAAGGGCATTTGATACAAATAGGATGAATTATATCTATTTAGCATGTCTAACATCAAAACCTGACGTCGTTATGCATTGTGGAGGAAATGTTATGAACGTCTATACTGTGTTAGTTTCATTTATGATTATTGTTGAAAGGGTTAATTACTGCATAACTTTTGTATTTTAGGAAAGTAAATTAAACATTCAATTTTATTAAACTTGCAAGTTTTACTCTTTTATGTTATGACAGCAATCGATCTACTCTTCTCTAAAAGTTAGGAATGTCATTGCAGTATCCATTAGGTATATCAATTGCAGTGTTCATTAGGTATGACTTTGCAGTATCCGTTAGGTATATCAACTGCAGTGTTCATTAGGTAAGTCTTTTCAGTATTCGTTAGAGATGTAATTGTAGTATCCATTAGGTGTGTCATTTGCAGTATCCGTTATGTCACTGCAGTATCTATTAGGTATATCAATTGCAGTGTCCATTAGGTATGTCTTTGCAGTATCCGTTAGGTATATCAACTGCAGTGTCCATTAGGTATGTCTTTGCAGTATCCGTTAGGTATATCAACTGCAGTGTTCATTAGGTAAGTCTTTTCAGTATCCGTTAGAGATGTAATTGTAGTATCCATTAGGTGTGTCATTTGCAGTATCCGTTATGTCACTGCAGTATCTATTAGGCATGCCATTGTTATATCCATTAGGCCTATCACTGCTGTATCTGCTCTTTTATCGAGCCGACGATAAGGCTAATTGTGTACTACAGATGTGTTGCTCAAAGGTAATGGTGAAAATACGTAGGCTAAATATATAGTGTGGTTATTTTGATGTCTACCCCCTGACTTTTTCTAACCATCAGTATTGTATATTTGTTTTTGTGTCTGCACCATCAACTTTTCTAAACATATGTACCACACTTTTATTTTTGTGTCTGCCTCCTCAGGTTTTCTAAATGTCCAAGTTAAGACGTTTTCTGTAATAACCTTATATTGCCTGGTTGAAATAGCCAACATTTCCTTTACTAACGGTATTTTGCCTGGTTGACATGTCCATGTTACAGCGAGTGAAAATATGAAAAAATTATCACCAATATAATATTTAAGATCAGGATGAATTATTTTCTAACTAAACCCTTTTTGTTGCCACATTTCTGTGCTGGAACAGGGCTATCATTTCATGATATCTTTTGTAAGGTAACAAATGTTTTCACCTTTACTTTATGAACGTTTTTTAAATAATAATAATAATAATAATAATAATAATAATAATAATAATAATAATAATAATAATAATAATAATAATAATAATAATAATAATAATAATAATAATTGGAGAACATATACATTAAAATCTGTATCGGTTTTAGCATAAAAGTTCGCGTTGGTATTTTTGACTTTCAGAACTACAGTTTTGGGTCTGTTTTTAGTAATTATTGTCATTCTTTGATTAATTCAACAATGATATCATACAAAAGATAGTATCGAATGACAAAGCTTGAACATTACCATATCAATGATTGTATCATTATTAGCAATAAATCATATTTAATCTTGTCTTCACGTGAAATTACTGCAAACATAATTAAAATAATATCGGTTTATTCAAACAGACATGCCAACGACGATTCTCATACCACAAAATGTATCTGCCCACACAGGAGATCAAGTCAGTTACACGTGTTTCGTCAGTGGTACAAACAAAACATTATTGAATTGTCAGTGGTACTTTCGTCCAAATGGAGAAACAAACATAAGACAATTAGTAAATGGCGAAAAGTACAACTGGTCTTGTAAACATTGTTCGGAACCTTACCGGTACTCTCTTCATATCACCATAAAAGATGTTGCAAATGACGACACAGGGAACTATTTTTGTGAAGCAAATACATCGGTTAGAAACGAGGCACAACTGAGAGTATACGGTAAGAATATTTTGTGTTTCATTAGCAAAATTCTTTAATAACACCATAATGCCATGCTGATTACGACGTTGAGTATCTTTAACAATATTTAGTAATTATCGGTTTTTTATTGTTTATGAAGATAAATAAATCTCGAATCGAAATTAGAATTAATAAATAAAACAAGTGTATTACGGATTCGCATAATCCTAGTTTACCAGAATACTACTTTTTTGTGGTTTGTGCACCGAAATACATTGTTACATCACTTGATTATCCTCAATATAAAAAGTGGTTTTTAATCTTTTATTGTTTCTAAAGGCACTTAAGTATGTTTTTTGATATTATGTGTCTCCTCAGGAACACTCTCTTACTAATGTTGCACTCTATTTACCGAAAACAATTGATGTACATCCTTATTTTTTAGACATAAGTAAGATGAATCACAAAAACGTTAACAGAATTAGAAAGCAGAACAAGCCTGTAAATTTTAGATGCAGTGCTCTTCGAAACTGGTCGTTTTTTAAAATATTTCCAATACATAGAGCCTTTTGAACATTTTGTAAAACTTGCCATGATGGACTGAAACGGTTGCTATTCCCAGAAACTTCAAATAAACTCTTAGTAGAGTATAACACCCAACTCTAAATAAGAAAGTCATGAAACTTGAAGTAGGGATTAAAAAGAATATACGTAATTTTAGGTTCTAAAATTGGTTACGAAAGAAAAAATTAAAAATACATCATTAGCTAACTTTGGAAGAATACATGGTTATATGTTTAAAATCCTTGATTAGTTGAGAAAATTTAATTGCATGCATAGAACTATAGAATTAACTATGTCATGATTACTCTCAAATTTGGTTGATGAAATTGTGGTGCCTATTTTTTTAAATATGTTTCAAAATTGTGGTTTCTGTTTTAACTCTCATGAAAGGCTTCCTATCTGACTCTCTAGACTTAACACAATACATGGAATCTGTTTTATGTTTCAGTTGATAATTCTGTTTATATTAATATTAAATCTTTTCATTCTAAATGATCTTTTGAAATCTCAAAATATATTATTAAGTATCCTAATTTGCAGATTCCTACTTATTCTTTATCCATATTTATTTTAATTGCTAGGAACTATAATTACTACTGATTGGAAAACATTAGTATCCTCTAGAATTAAGAACTTACACATATCTATATTTATCTGCACATATCTTTGTTTACATGCACATGTAGGCTGTTCTAAATCAACTTACATGTAATGTGTGCATAATATAATATAGAGACTATTGCTAACGGTCACTTTAGTAAAGTATTGGCTTTTATAAATGAATAATTTCCCTTCAAAAAATGATTAGGGTGTTTCTTCTTTATCCTATACTACTTTTAACTTTTGTTTAATTGAAACATCAAAATCGTCAGATATCGCAATGAAGTCATATTTATGTAAATTGTCTGTAATGAATATTTCCATAAATTTTCGTTTCCTTTAAATATGCGAATCATAATTCTCTATGTTGAATCCGTTGAAGCCGTTACGAACAAGATTTATGATGTCAGGCTTTGATTGTGCTAACAAATCCTGCGTCTTGACGTAACCCTAAGTCTAAAATCAAGCTCTCTGATTGGCTGAAATTGAAGTCTCATGATAATAGTTACTAATCAAATGTTTAAGTCCAGACAGAAGTTACATAGATATGTTTTTCAAACTGAAGTTAGTATTGGGACTTATGCAGATTAAATTCAAAAGTGCCTTTTATACTGATTTTCATTTAGATCGTCATGACAGCAGACAACAAAGTGAAGAAGAAACAACCGGTAGTTCTTTATCGAATCAAGTGGTCCATGTTGTGTCAGCTGTGGCAGCTATGGTTTTCATAGCATTGATTGCTTTGATTGTGGTCATTATATTTTTCAGACGTAGAGGTAATACCTGATATCTAATCTATAAATAGTAAATGTATTGAATTTAATTTTTTATTGCAACATTATATTATTTTTGTTTCTTCTTGGCTAGTTTCCCTAGGTCTATTAATGAAATAAACTATTGACTATCTTTTTATATTAGCAACTAGTTTTGTTTCTACCTTCTGTGCCATGCTAGCAAAGTTACCTTAGTTCTATACGCCTCTCCTATATTTAACCAGGATGAGGTTTGGTTTGGATTTGTTCAACACCATTTTTCAGTACATGATAGGATAATAAATAGCGGCCAGGATATTTAGTGGCGGAAGAATCATTATAAACCACCGACCCACGCGTAGCTAATGGTAAATGTTCTTACATAGCCTTGTTGGTCCACCTAAGACTCGAACTCACACAGTCAGAGGTAAGCTGTGTGACTGATCTCAAATGGTCAGCGCCATTAGACCATTTGACCACCATGGACCCCTTAGACAACTCAGACAACCCTGGCCCCGCCAGAATGAAGAGTCGTATCAGAGGCATCAACTTGCTACAGTTTCCAGTGATCTCTCACCTTAAAGCTCGATTTACCGTATGTC